>JABSNV010000799.1:0-99838 GCA_024085815.1 Flaveria linearis
TCTTATTTCATTGTATTGTTGCTTAATAGGTAATCTTTGAATACATTTTGGTCTTTATTGTTCACATAAATCGTTGTGTGTGTGTTGTTACTTCTGGTATTAAACGATTCAAACCTTCATTTGTACTGAAAATCGATCAAATGGACCAACAGGTGAGAAGTCAAGTTTCCTTCAAAATACATCAATGACATTCAGTGGAATTTTTGACCTATAATGAAACAATAAACATTGCATAAACTAAAAAAAATCGTTAAAAATCATAATAAGCATGAAACATTCATCCATTTGAAAATAATTATTTAATCAACATGCACATGGCAAGCCGCTTGAATAGATGAAGTCAAATGATGATTGGATGCCACCAAGTGGTGAATCCTATTGATCTCACCAACTAGCAGGTTTAAAGCTGCAATAGAAATTTTACCTCTTAATAATTTCTTTGTTTTTTATTGTGCTGAACCATTAGCATAATCTTGCTTCTGGTACACCTTTCTTCTATATAAATGTTTGGGTACTAAAAGTAGTATTCATCACGGAATATATATATCTAGGGTGTTATAACTTTGCTTTTAAGCTAACCTTTCCACAAAGAACGTTGGCTCTCCAATCGGTTGGGTCGTGTGTTGACCAAAGTTACTGTCTCCATCCATCCACACTGGCACAAACTTCTCTTTATAAGAGTATAGCCAATCACTTTTTAGGTATTTAAGAACTCCTAAATATTATATCAAATTAATAAATTATACATAAATAAAAATATAAACAAAAATCATAATAAGAGTAGGAAAATTACTTGAAAGCTTGGTTATCAGTCTCCGATAAAGGTGCTCATAATGCTCAAAAATGCTATTGAAGAATAATATCATGTCATGAAATAAAATTAAATCAATATTAATTTGTATAAAATGAAACGGCCTGTAAAGGACTATACAGCTCATTGAAAGGCAAAAAGCACGGTCTGTGAAGGGCTTTACGCGTCGTAAGTCATATGGTCATATACCTCCTTGCAACTCATGAGGATAGTGAATGGCTGATTGAACGTCCTGAGACTTTATCTGTTGACTATGAAGTATACAGCCTGTAAAGGACCTCATGGGCTGTACAAACCGTTTCCGAGTGTCTAGATAACCCTTTATGTTATCTATAATATGCCCCTTAGTCAATATATCTGCATGCATATCTTGACATGGTTTATTGACAACATATGTAAGGACAGGAGATGCTAACATATTACAACGTGATATTACCAAAATATGTATTTGGTCTATGAATTTTCTCCTTATTTGAGTTATAATTGGCATATATTATTTCCTTTCATGATTATGTCTTTGAGATAAATCACATCATGTAGTTCGTTGGGATATTTAAACCTCTTACTTAGGCAGTTTTATTCTAGAGTTCATTTGGATATAGTGATCGTACTATTTTAGTTATTATGTATTATACATCATGGAATTATTGTCAAGGGAAATTTTATCATTCACGGCTTAGTTAATTAGAATAAAATGGTCATGAATATAATGAAATTAGCACGGCTTGTAGCCCAATTGTAACCATTTAAATAGTGGTGTCCCTCTGAAGTGGTAAGGGTTCAAGTCTCGTGAACATAATAATGTTGTTTCGGAGATGATTTGGTAGGATTGACCAATTACTTAGTTGCACGTGAATATATCCCTTGTTGTCCAGGATCACAAGAAACTTAAACAATTGACAGGTGTGGGTCCGTAACCCTACGAATGGCATCGTCAACGCCTACATATACAAAGTGAAACGTCGTGTTCTTTCATGAACTACACGATGTTTAGGTTTTGACTATATACATATCCGAACATAAACCTTAGAAAATTACAATACTTGATACATATATAAACTATTACATATATACATAACTAGTCCTTCAACAAAGTGATAAGTGGGATTTAACCACTTTGATCACGATCATCATGCTTCCAGATTTTGAACACCAAGAAGTTCTCTCATGATAGTGAACTTGATTCGTGCTAAGGATTTGTCAGTATTTCCATATTTTGCCGCTCTCCAGCGAATGTCTACATGTTGTAGTTTTGTATTTTCATAACATTTGTGTGCATTAAATTGGATTCTATTAATGTGAGACACGATTATGTATGATTGAGTCAAATGGTCGCGGCCAAAACCTATGTGTGTGTGATTTTCATAATGAATCACGTGACTATATAGACTTGAATCGCATAGACATATATAAACATGTACACTGTGCAATTTAGAAATGAATGGTTTTTCAACTGTTTCTGGTTTATTTTTCAAGTGAATTGTTTATATAATCATTTAGCTTCATAATGTGTCTTGGTGTGCACTTTAAATTGAAGTAAAGAGCACTACGGTAAATTATATGGGACTTTAATGCATTATATTGGTGTAGTTAAGTACAAGTCTCTTTTGGTACAAGTTTTGATCACAACTTGTGCCCCACTTCTTAATTGTAAATAAATCTTAAGTTTATTGCATTGTAAACCTTTTTAAAAGTCTTCTGCTACTATTTATATTCAAGACAAGCTTGGGTCCAATTAATGTAATATTCAAAATGAGGAAAGTATTATATCATAGGGTTTATAAAATCAGGGTGTCACGACCTAATTACATCATTTAAAAGTCCACAGTACTCTCACCCAATTATGGTTGTATAAACTTGTTTATGAAACATTGGCTTGGCTCAAGCAAAGGAAAGGTTCGGCGCTTCTTTTTAAAGTTGATTTTGAAAAAGCATATGATATGGTTAACTGGGGATTCTTGATTCAGTGATGGAACAAATGGGTTTCTGGATATATGGAGGAGGTGGTATTGGCCTTATTAGAATCGGGTAGATCCTCGGTTTTAGTTAACGGGTCCCAACGGAAGAGTTTCCTCTTTCTAGGGGCTTACGGCAAGGTATTAGCTCCGTTCTTATATTATTATTATGGAGTCTTTTCATGTCATGATGCAGTCGGCGGTAGACACGGGAGTTTTTCATGGTATTAGGCTTCCGAATGATGGTCCTATTTTGTCTCATCTCTTATATGCAGATGATGCTCTGATTCCTGGCGAATGGTCGGGGCTAATGCTAAAAACTTGGCAAGAATGTAAGATGCTTTAATCTTGCGTCGGGTCTTAAGATTAATTCCATAAAAGTAGTCTTTACGGGGTTGGAGTGGATGGTCGGGAACTTGAGAATTTGGCGGGTATTCTTCATTGCCAACTGGATGGCACTCCTTTGTTCATCTCGGTTTGCCGATTGGTCAAAGTATGGGTCTGGTTAAAAGTTGGGAGTCGGTTGTTGGGAGAGTAGCTTCTAGGCTTTCATCGTGGAAAGCGCAACACCTTTCCTTTGGCGGGAGGTTAAAGTTGATAAAAGCGGTCTTAGGTAGTATCCCTTTGTATTATTTGTCTCTATTTAAGGCTCCCTTGAAAGTTATTCATGACATTGATGGCATTAGGAGGAAGTTCCTTTGGAGTGGCGTAAATGGGAACTCAAAAATAAATTGGGTGGCGTGGGATAAATTGGCAATGGCTAAAGAGGCAGGCGGGTTAGGAGTTACAAACTCTAGATATGCAAATTTGTCTCTTTTATCTAAATGGAAGTGGAGGTTTAAAAATGAGAAACATTCTTTATGAAGGAGGTGCATCGAGGCTATAACTATCAACCTAGGAAGCATCAAGCGTTCCCTTTGAAATGCTCGGTCCACGGTTCTGGAGACAAATTATGAGGGTTGATGAGGACCTCATTAAGGAAGACATATTCATGGAAAGACTTATTAGAGGTAAGGTGGGGAATGGTGAAAAAGTTATGTTTTGACTCGATTTTTGGTGGGGTGACATGTGTTTCAAAGAAAAGTTTCCTCTCTTATTCAATATTGAGAAGGATAAATCGTGTCTTGTGGGGGATCGGATGGTTATAAACATGGATGGGATTCGGTGGAATTGGAAGTGGGGGAGGGTTAATCTTTCGGATATGGAGAACCTGGAGCTCTCACAACTTATACAATTATTGCAAAGCTTTAGGGAGCGTTTGGTTGGAAGAAATGGAATGAAATGGAATGGAATTGAGAAGCTAGTATAATTTTCAAGTAAAATTATGTTTGTTGAGTAATAAATGCAAAACCCAAGAGAATGTTTCACCTCAAATTCCCTTAGTTGTGGGATTTCAAATTCCCTCTCTAGATGGAAGGATTTTGAATCCCACATCCTAGGGAATTTAGGTGGAACATTCCCTTGGATTTTACATTTCATTACCCACTCAAACATAATTTTATTTAAAAATATACTAGTTCTCAATTCCATTCCATTCCATTTCATTCCATTCCTTCCAACCAAACGCTCCCTTAATGTCCACAATGGCGAAGATAGTTGGGAGTGGTTGGGTGACGACTCGTGTGATTTTTCTTCGAAGTCTTTGAGATCGATGCTTGAAGCGAATCACTCTGTCCTAGATTTATCCCCTATTCCTTGGATTTCTTGGGTTCCATTGAAAGTCAACGGATTTGCGTGGAAGGTGAAGTTGGGGAAGATTTAAACGAGAGTGGCGCTGGCCGAGCGGGGAGTCGTTCAGCCTTTCATCAAATGTAATTTCTGTTTTGGGGTCCCAGAATCGGCAGATCATGTTTTGGTGAGTTGTTCGTTTGCGAAAGCAGTTTGGGCAGTTATTCAAGGTTGGAGCAAGTTCCCGTCTGGTGGTCCGGATTCGGTTCACCATTGTGAAGATATAATTCTTGGGTCGGACTTAGGTTCTACGACTGGGAAGATTAAGCATTGCATTGGTTTGGCCACTTTGTGGTTTATTTGGAGGGCAAGGAACGTACGATTTTCAAAGGGGAGTACACAGACGTCTATAAGGTGGTGGAAACATTAAAATAAATGTGTTCTGGTGGTTAAAATATAGGGCTACTAAGTTGAATGTCGAGTGACATAATTGGTGTAATTTTTCTTTATAATGGTGTATGTTTTGTTTTCCTAGCTTCTTGCTGGGTTTTTTATGAAATTTCTGCCGTTCAAAAAAAACATGAAGCGTTCGATTTGCATCCAATGAGATAAAAACCTCTCAACTCCCACATGATCAAAACTTGAATTTGACCTCATAAAGAGCGGTATATAATCCAAAAATACCAAGATCCCCTACCGTAAATTCATAGTTCTATCATTATACATGGAATTATGATAGTTCCATCTTCATCATCGGCCTTGGTAAGTTATAACTCATCAAAATCGTCAACATGTTTCAGATATTAATCATCTTTCAACACACACCCAAGAACAATTTATAAACTTAGGTTTTCTAGCTAGAAATCACTACCTAGATTTATCTTTACTCGAGAACGATGAATACATCTTTGTTTCTTGATCTCTAGCTTAGGGTTTACATGATTTTATGCTTCCCTCTATAGATTTCTTGACGCCATCAGTCCCTAATCACACACACAAGCACACTTTGAAATTTTTTCTAACAACGATCTGATATACACCTGAATATCGTTAGACCAAAGTGTTGCGTACCAGCATTGCCAGACCAAAGGTCAAAGCACACTTTGTATCAATTTGCAACTGAGCAAGATGTTTGGCTTAACATTTTTTGGGTATATGTTTTATTTCAATATTTGAAGGTTCAGTTGTTTAAATTAAGTGTTCATCATCATCTTGCAATGAGAAAATAACGAAAAGTAAATCATTTCATATATATGCCTTGAAATTGGTGTGGACGATTTTGATTGCATTCTGAACTAATAAATAATTCCATATTTAAAAAATGTCGTTCATCATCTTGATGAACAAAAAGATGAAATTAATAAAAGTGTGGTTTGATTGATGAACAAAAAGATGAAATTAATAGCGTGGTTTGAGTAAACGTGACACCAAATCAGGTCAAAATATAAAATATCTAAAAAGAAAACGGGTCAGATACCATTTCGGGCCAAATCGAGTCCTACATTTTGGCCATCTAATGCTCCAAAGAGAAAAAAGCATCCATCAACAAATGTTAACAAAAACAATCAATTATCATGAACAAACAATTTCCAAAAGTACACACTTTGCAGCCCTATTTGCTCACCATTAGCAAAAGAAGCTGCCCTAATAATGAATGTTACTTATACAACTACATCTTCTTTATCTTAAACAAACTATGCATCTTTGATACAAAAAATGTGTAGTCTCTGATAATTTAATCACCGCACCCCAGAGAGAAAAATGATATGATAATGAATAAGTGGCTTCTCATACAAAACACAACTGGCACCTGCTGCTGCAAATACTCAACGCTCACAGACTCTTCTTCTTTCACCTCCAATGGTGGAAAAAGAACATACAATGAATACCTCAATCTACATAAAACCTGCAAACATACATTAATGCTATCATTTCAATCATCTTTTTGTTTATTCATAGACACTGTTAAAATTTAAATTAAAAAATATCAGAAATGAAAACTAAATATGTGTACTCAATATGTTTCAGGATCTTTCATTATCTCAATGATTCAGATTCCTACAAAGTTTCAACACAAAAAAAAAACTAAATATAAACCAAACAGTGACATCCTGTAAAAGCAAACTGTTTTCCCTCTAACCACATGCTTACAGCAACAGGTGGGTCATCTCTAACTCCACATCTTTTTTTCTTCTTTTACTTTAATCATGGTAAAGTTCAAGAACATACAAAATTGATTAATGACGGTGTGTAGTATATATAAGTTTAACTGATGGAAATGTTAATGACAGTGCGTAGTATATATAAGTTTTAACTAATGTACCTACAATGTAAACTCTTGATTCATAAAGAATATGCATGTAAATACGGCAGTAAGTGAAACAGGTCACAGAAGTTCAAATCCTAGCATGCCATATGCTTCAACATGAAATCAACTCAAAGCTCCAAACACACAATCTTTTGTAGTATCTTTTAATTTAACTATGCAGAACAACTTATGACTATTATACTTGTTTACTACACAATAATAACTTATTAGTGAGTAATGAATTAAACTACTCTCGACTAATCGAGTGTAAGGTTTTCATGATTAACACGTATCCTTGACAATACAAAGTTAATAACTACATAAAATAACTACATAAAGACCTCCCATACCAAGTACTGCACAAATTTCTATGATGCAGTTAGAACACAAGACAGCATGTAGCATCTACCAATTATATAGAAAGCAGACTAAAGATAAAAGGATTATTAATCTTACTTGACAGGCACATAGCTCTAGCAATAATTAAATCACAAGATGGTTTTCATAATCTTTTCACAGATGTTCCATGAAAGAGTGTAGTTTTGAGACCCGGCGTCGAAACAATGGTTCCAGCCGGAAAGATGGAACACCAGTCTGCCACCGCTTAACATCATACATGTCATTCCATGCCTGAACTATCTCATCAATTTTGAAACCAAGACCTGCAATAAATAAATAATGTAAAATTCATACATGTACTTCTTGTAAAGGAGATTGTAATAAATAGCAATTTATTTCCACTTCATTTCTAATTCGGTCACTAGACCTTAAAGCATCATCACCAGAATCACTTACTTTTCAAAGGTGATAATCTTGGAAAGTTTTGCCCGGGTAACAATAAAACGCTCAATTCAAAATAAGTATCAAAGCATCTCAAATAATTAATATGCGAAAATTATCAAAATAAGGTAGACCAAAAATCTCAAATTTAACTAGTAAACATGACAAAAATGAACTTTCACTCCTTTCAATGCTGAAAAATTACTCATATGACTGTACTCCACATTGTCAAATTTGGGACTTTTAGTTACCTTTCTTGGCAATTTCACATTTTTATGACCTTATTTTCTATGTGTATTATTAAATTACCTTCAGATGATGTTCCATTAGAGCAATGGTTCTTTACGATTACTGCCAGATCGGTTGGTGATGCTCCTGCCTGTTCAAACTTTTCAACTGAAGCTGCCAGAGATTCTTCCCATGCTAACAAACCCATCTTAAATTCTACAACAGATCGCTCGTAAAGCAACGTACCCCATAAAATGTACATCTGAGATCTCAAATGTGCAGCTTGCTCTGCAGCTTCATCAGCAGGCACGTCTTTTAAAAATCCTTCCAACCCCAAATTTACCAAATCGTCCCTATATTTATCATATAAACTCAATCCATTTAACCGTTGTTCCTCCAATTCTTCCCAAATCTGCATTCCATGTTCCATGCTATCTTCAGCCTTATTATATAAATCCAAAACTTGTGCCGAAATACTGGATTCTAAATTATTCTTGGTTCCAACTGCATAACACCATGAAAGCTTTGCGAGTTCGAACTGTTGCTGCCCTAGTGCAAGAAACCCTTCATAAAAATCAGGTTTAATTTTTAAAGCTTCTTCATATTGTGTCCCTGCTTTTACATATTCTTTTTCTGCCCATTCATATCCTTTTTTCACCTGTTCTTGTATTGATTCTTTCGTTCCGTCTTCTGCAAACAACACCCATTTTCTTGCCTTGTTCATATGAACATTTCCTAAATTAAACAACCCTAAAGCAGCCATTTCTTGAAACTTCACACCAGCAATATCAAACAGCTTTTGGGCATTTTCAGTTGTAACGGTTTCTTCAATTGCTTCTGAATATAACTCCATTCCTAGATCATGAAGATCCAGATATGAATCCGATTCAATTCCCACGTGCTCTTTAAACATCCTTGCAAACTGAACAATCCAGTCCTCTACACACGTTGTAACTTTCTCTACTTCCCTGGTTTTTCCCACGTTTCCATTCTCTGAAACACTTGATATTAGGCTATTTGCCTTAGGAAAACCATCACTTGTGAATCCCTCATAAGATGGCTCTTTATCTGGACTAACTTCCACTAAATACAGTCTCAAAGAACCTTGAGGATCACTAGCATTTTCAGCCATTCTCAGCTCAGAAGTAGTTGTGATGGTGATCAAATCTCCTTCTTGGTCTTTATACTTGATAAGCACACCCTCTAAGCCCGGAAAACGGTCCCACACTATTTCCCTCACTAAACCGATACTACAGTCAATCGGTAGTTGCGCCCACCTTATGTCATCATTAAGCACCAATTTCACCGTCCTTGTGACAACTTTCTCTCTTTGATGCTATTTTTATCCTCAACAACTACCTTGTCCTCCATCTTCTTAGCATTCCTCTTGTCCTTAACCCTTTTAGCCTTGTTGTTGTCCTTCACTTTTCCAACTTTCATGTCCTTAGTCTCTTCAACAATTTTTTCTTTGACTTGTTCAGCTACAACCTTGCTTTGGTTGACTTTCTCAACACCCTTTTTCTCAACCCTATTGTTCTCCTCTTTTAGTCTTCTCTTTCAAAGCTTTGACCGCCTTCAACGCCGACGGCTCAATATAATCCGGCGGCAAAACAGCTTCAACCTCTTCAACTTTCAACCCTTCCCTTCAATCGCCTTCTTCACCGAATCTTCAATCTCCAACGCGGTTACATTATTCGGCTCCATACTCAACACAATCCTCACATCTCTCAAAGCCCATTCCAGCTTATCCAAAGCCTCATAACACCTAGCCCTCTTCAAAAGAGCTTTACTATACTTGGGAGCAACCTCAATAGCCAAATTACACTCATGTATCGCCCTCGGGTACTCCCCGATACCCATCTGCATATAACAACCAGCCATATTGCTACGCAAAGAAGCAACATCTATATGATTCCCAGGCAACAACTTAAGAGCTTTCTCAAACTTCAACATCGCCCCCTCGTTATCGCGCTTTTGGAACAATCGGTTCCCTTCCTCCTTCAACTCTTGAGACATTTGGATGAAAACAGCAGTATCCTCATCAATATGTTTCGAATTTCTCTCTGCTTTATTCTGTTTGGTAACTTTCTCAACCCCAGCTTGCAGCTTCTTCTTACCCGTAGGTTTCCCCATTTCTACTACAAATAATCAGCAATAATACACCCAAAAAACAACCAAGTTTGATGATTGATATATGGATTTATAGACAAGTAACTGTAGATTGAATAGGAAATCTTTAAAAGAAATATGAAAAGCAAGTGAATTGGAACCTGAAATTGATTGGGTGTGAGAGAGTATACTGTATATGTATGTATGTATATATATGGAGTGGAGGAAACCCTAATCGATGGCGGAAATTGGGGGAAGAATGTTTGGGAGAAGAAATAGGGTGTGGGTGTTGGTGTTTGAACAGAGTGTAAAACGACGACGCCACGTTGAGTTTGAATGGAATATAAGGCTCAACTACACCACAAGTGCGTGCAATAACCACTCACCTTTAAAAATAATATTAATAATAATTCATTATTCTAGCTCAACTTGTTTTTATATTTGTTTACATGATTCGTTTATTTGTTTTAACAAATGATGGATAATTTTTAATTATTACATATATCTGGATTGCATTGTCAAATGATAATTTTCACACCTCTTTTTTTTCCATGTTTTCACTGGTATATTTTGTACTTTATTTCATATAATTGTCGTCGTGAAACTAGAATCAAAGACGACTGATGTATAAAAATGTTGAGATTGACGGAGCAACACTGAAAAAGATTGAAGTTTGTGAAGCAATACGAACAAGTATGAAATTGCATAATGTATTTTATTATACATAATATATATTCAAACATTAACATGTGTTTTTTATTGGTCTTGAACTACTTTACATGAGTGGCACAATTTGTGTCGTTTTATTTTATGGTTAATAAGGTACGAGCCAAACCAAAACCCCATGTTCAAAAACACAACACAAGAAATATGCGTAAAATGGCACATAATTCGAACACATCATGGCGGCGGCGGCGGGCGGCGGGCGGGCGGAGGCGGGGCGCGGCGGCGGCAGGCGGAGGCGGGCGGCGGCGGCGGAGGCGGGCGGCGGCGGCGGCGGGCGGAGGCGGCGGCGGCGGCGGCGGTTGGAGGCGGGGCGGCGGGGCGGGAGGCGGGGGGGCGGGCGGGCGGTGGGGCGGCGGGCGGGCGGTGGAGGCGGACGAGCGGTGGAGGAGGGGGACGGTGGTGGAGGGGGGCGGTGGTGGTGGCGGATGGTGGTGGAGGCGGACGGTGGTGGAGGCGGACGGTGGTGTGAAGGTTGTAACATCCGCTATTTTTTTGTCTTAGTTATAATAATTGTAATGGATCAAATGCATTAAATGTACAATTTAAATTATAATTATTCATTCGTTAATCATCTAAATAACTTGTGATAATTTATAGATTTATAAATACTTCTTTATATAAAGTTATAAAGATTTATTAATCATCTTACAATAAATAACTAAATGGAAAAGTGTTATTAGAATTTATTAAGTTATAAAATGTTAATAAATCTATAAAGTTTTATTAGTAGTTATTAATTTTAAATAATCAAATAATAAAGTTTACAAGTTTTATAAAAGTTAATATATATATATATATATATATATATATATATATAATTAACTTGATTTATTGGTTTTATAAGTCTAGGGTTTAACTTGTAATTTCTAAAACTTAATATAAAGGTTCAAGCATAAAATAACAGGAATGAATACATCAGGGGCCAAAATGCAAAATACCCAAACCACCCCCCTTTCTTCCCCGTCGGCCTCTATCTCCGGCAACAGCCCTCCGGCCACCTCCAAAACCATCCAAATTCGTCGATACTAAATCCAAAACCGCCCCCGAATCATTCTAGAACAGGATTCGAACCTGTAACAACATTTAATCAAGCTTAAAGCAACGGTTACTAGCTTAATTGATTCTATAACCAAAACACCTTAACTCCAAAGCCGTTCGAGCATTTAACCTTAATAATAATCTAATTAAATGGACCTAAACAATCATCCACATACACCTAATCGAATACAACCTTTACTTACACCTGAAACAAACACAAACCTTGAATTCAATCATCATCCTCATCGCGAAACTGCACCCCTATCAAAACCCACTTTCCAATCAATCTAACCTGAAATTAGTAGAGGGCTTTTAGTCCTAATCATCTTACGAAGCTACCCACAAGTTTAATTGGATTATCATCAACAATCACACAGCAATTGTACACTCTCGGCCGCGACGTGTTCATCGAGTGTTCTTATCATCATCTTTAATCAAAACGAGTAATTTGATATGTCTTTAGCCTCGAAATCACTTGGGGATTAAAAGCCCAAGGTTGATTTCATTATCAGAAATGTTTTGATGTCCAATTTTGGGTTTGATCTTGTTAGGGTTCTTGCAAAATTGGGAATGTTTCTAGTTATGTTTAAAAGGTTTAAAAACCATGTGATACCATGGCCACGGCCCTGGTTCACTGGTTAGACACTTGCCCTTGCAAACTTGAGGTCCCGGGTTCGAACCCGGACACCCTCATTAATTTTTTTTAAATAGCTTTTTCCAACTTTAAAAAAATCTAAAATTTCTAAAAATTATAAAAATTAGTTTTGTAAACTTTATTTATTTTAAAGTTATGTTATTAATTTCTGTAAATTTATCACTTTAAATACTTTAACATTTTCTTTATATATATAAAATTTTATTAACAAATATTATGCTTAGTTTATTTTTGTAAAAGTAGACTTTAAATAATTGTTTAAAATATTAAAATATTATTGGTCAATACGTTATTTTAATCATAGATAAATCATGCTTATTTCAAAGGATTATGAAAATTATTACATATTATTATGCCTAGTTTCTTTTCTATATTAGAACACTTCAAACCTACCTATTACAAATACTTTAAATGTTTATTTACATAAATGATTATTTAAACAAAAAATTAAATAATTAATTGTTCATCTAAACATTTAATCATGTATATCATATTTAGTTAATTTTCTCTAAATTTTAATTAAACTCTTGAAACTTATAAAACAATATATTATACTTTATTCTTATTACTAAAATCTTGTATTATAAAATTTTATAATAAATTATTTAGAAGTTTAAAACTTTGTAAAATGATTTTAAATAATTTTAAAGTCATCTAAATAAGTATTCAATTAAGTACCTTTATCAAACTTTAAATAATTGATTATTAAATTAATTATTTCTTACCACACATTATACTTAATATTTATTAAATCAATTGTTATAAATTAAATTAATGAATCATTCATTATCATTCATTACCATTTTCTTTACTTTACATTCACAATACAATAATGAATAACATCAAACATATTTATCTCATTGAAGTATAGTAAACAATAAGAAAGTAATGAATCATCACAACCACAACATTCATAACAAAAATGATAACCAATATAAATAAATTGTAAATGAGTCACAATGTATTCACCAATGTCAAAATTTAAGTTTCTCATTCGGGTGGGGAAACAACCCTTCCCACATAGGTTTCAAAAGAAACGCTACATAGTCCAAGTCATTTAAAGAAAATAAAATCAATCAACGATATCCGACCGTCGCTGTCATCTTCCATCTCCACGGGTTCTTCTTCAGGTTCCTCTTCAGGTTCCTCTTCGGGTTCCTCCTCCTCCCCGGGGGCCTCTACAGGAGCAGGAGCTAGGTTGATCTGAAGCGTCGCCAACTGGGCTTCTAAGGTAGCAATCCTATTGTCGGCTGCTTCGTCGCGCTGTTCTCGAGCAGTCATGCGTCCACTAAGTGCCTGATAACCGTCCCGCATGTGGTAACACCCCTCCAAGGTCTTACCATGTTGTTCCTCAAGTGTATTCAGCTGGTGTCGTAGTGTTGTACACCTCATGCTGTAGTGTACAAATGTCACTCGTGAGTCGCCTGACTCGGTGCTTCTCCGTATCCAGTGCTGCCACCAACGCAGCAATCACTTGCTCATTGGACTGCACCGTCCGTGGGAGTGAAGGTAGTGGTTGTTCGGTGTTAGTTCTAGTTCTAGGTCTCGTTGTAGGTGCACGTTCCCTATACATGATATGGTCCACGAACTCATGATAGAAACTCCAGTCTCACGGAGGGTCGCGCTCCATCAGGGCAAAAGGTTGATCCCGGTCAAACTCTCCTTGTGGGTAGTCTAAACGAGGCCAGTCGCGTCCATTGTCGGGTACTGGTCCAGGAGGTGGGGACTCGGATCGAGTGGGTAATACCGGTTGCTTACCAGGAGCTCGAGACGATGACGTCATGCTGCAGAGAGTGTGATGTGTATGCCAATGAGTATACAGTAGAGAAATCAGGAACAAGTAACTAACTAACTGTGTGCGGTTATAGTCTAGTGTGTATGCAACCTAGTTCTATATAACCAATTGCTCTGATACCAATCTATCACACCCTCAAAATCCACATGCGGATTTTTACCGCGAGGCGTGTGAACAAACCAGGATCACAGTCAATAGTTACTCAGAACGACTCTATATGCCATATTTAATATAAACCAAACCAGAGTTCAAACTTTAAAACATACGGAAGCGTATTGTAAATAAGACAAACCCAAAATATAAAAATGTATAATATGGCAAAACATGTGCCAACCAACTGTTTAAGAACCCAAAATGTAAAGACAAGCAAATGTGTTTATAGTTTAAGTCTTAGAATGCATGATCGACCTGTGCTGTGCTCCTATTGGCAAGCTGAGTTATCGACCTGAGAATAGCATACTAAATGTCAACATAATGGTTGGTGAGTTCAAGAGTTTGCGTTTAAACATAAACAGTTTAACATTTGTGATATATAAGCAGTGTATTGTAACAGATAGCTAGTCTATAAACAATAAATATTAATTCATAGTGATTTCGCAATTGAAGCTGACTGTGATAGTTTTTGCCTCCTGCCACGACTTACCATGTCGTGAAAAATGTTCATAGGACAAATTGCACCCGGTTGACCTCGAGTCACACAGGTGGGGCTCGTCAGACCCAGTAGTACTACCCAAGTTTCCCCGCTATTCAATATTAACAATTCGAAAGTGTGAGGACTTTTCAATGGTAAACAGCAGTATATTAATATTATACACAACTTAAATACGTAAAGCGTTTGTGAAATTACCAGTATGCTATCTCCCCCAAAAGAGATTTAAATAAAGAGTGGGACATGAACTCACCTGATACGCGTATTGAGTACTTAGAGTTTACTTGAAAGAAAGAGTGGACAGTCAACCCTCACAGGTTACCTAGATCATGTAAGTACATGAGTACGTGTAAACAGAGAATATGTGGAACCCTAAGTACACTAAAACCAAAGACTCAAGGTTTTAGAAGGATAGACATGTTTGACCCAGTTGACCCGTTTGACCCGTTGGTGACATTATGTGTTGTAAATCATTTAAACAGACATAATCATGCATCATACAAGGTCAAGTCATGTATAACCTACTCATATGACCCATAACTATGAATTATCATAAACAGGCCAAAACAGATAATGTATCAATTAATCATCCATACTACCAACAATGCATTCAACATGTCCATTACATTCCACATACACCAAGACGATCAATTCCAGTCCCAACCATGATGTCCTAGTTGTTAATCCACATTCAACAACATACATGATCATCAAAGTACATAAATCACACATAACCAAATGGACATTCCATACAACCTATTTAATAGATTCTATCACTTTAGAAATCATCCATGGACATACTAACATGCTCCTAATGTCCCAAATATGCTCAAACTATCATCATTCAAACTTTGTGCAAATAAAGTTTCCCTCTTAGGAAAGTACATCCCAAAATCTACTAAACACCCAATGTACACATAATTCATTAATAATATACTATTTCAAGTTCATAACAACATCTAAACATGATCAACAACATCCAAACATCATAATTCATCAATCATCATAAACAAAATTTTCCACTTTTGGCAACCTATGAACTACAACATTCATTCCAAGGTTTCTAGCATTCATATCAACCATCTAGCACCAAATCATCATCACACATCCATAACATCAATTCACCAATAATTCATCATATCATGTAAAATAAAGTTACTATTATTAGTAACCTATGAACAACGCCTTCAATTCATCAATTCTTGCAAGATCAATGTATTCTAGCATTCATACTATCTAACTAACATCATGAAATCATCAAACAACCATCAATTTCACATAATCATCACCAATTTCGAATTAGGGTTATCTTGAATCAAAACTTATGAACAATTCAACAATAACGTATCATTCTTGCATAATTGACGTTAAACAACATACATACAACCTAACTAACATGTTAACATTATCAAACGCCCAAAATCAACATCATCAACACCCAATTCGAACCTAGGGTTTTGGCCAAGTTCAAAACTATGAAAAAAAACACCAACTAACCTTTAATTCGTGAAAAGTAACAAGCTTTGATGTTGTGAACTTGTTGTATGGTCTGAAATCGACCCAAAATCGCAGCAATTTGATTGTTCTTGGTTGAATTCGAATGGTGAAGGGTATGGGGTGGTTGTCACGGCCGAGAGGGTGGGGAATTAGGGTTGGGATTTTTTTTGTTTTAATTAACTTAGTTATCTCAAAATACCCTTTTAACCCTTGTAATACCAAAATTAGATTTTTAAACTTTTATAAAGGGTTTTTAACTTAATAATATAAACATTATTAATCAACAATAAGGATTCTATAATTTATTTCACTAGTCACAAGATACACGAAATAAATAAACATATTCTCACGTTACTCTATAATTTCACAATTAATATTTAGATTACGTAAACACATAAACATAATACGATAATTACATTGATTAGATTATTATTAGTTTGTCATTGTTAATTATTTTTAAGTCACCAACGTTAAACGACAACTAGTGTGTGCTTGCGACACGTGTATGCAAGACTTAACGGAACTAACGGAGTTTGGTAACGGAAAATTACCGAGTGTCACAGTTGCATATCAGTACCGCCTACCACCCGCAGACTGATGGTCAATCCGAAAGGACGATACAGACACTGGAAGACATGCTACGAGCATGTGTCATGGACTTCGGTGGTAATTGGGACAACCACCTACCATTAGCAGAATTCTCGTACAACAATAGCTATCATGCTAGTATTAAAATGCCTCCATATGAGATGTTGTACGGGAGACGATGTAGGACCCCGGTTTGTTGGGGTGACGTCAGACAAAAGGAGTTGGGAAGCTTAGAAGTCGTGGAAGCCACAACGGAGAATTTGGAGAAAATCAAGGCGTATATGAAGGCTGCAAAAGATAGACAAAAGTCATATGCCGATAAAAGAAGAAGACCAATAGAATTTAGTGTGGGTGACAGAGTAATGTTAAAGGTGTCACCATGGAAGGGAATTATCTAATTTAGGGAGAGAGGGAAACTAAGGCCAAGGTTTATTAGACCATTTAAGGTACTAGCGCGAGTTGGGGATGTAGCTTACAGGCTAGACCTTCCAGAAGAGTTAAGTGGGATTCACCCCACCTTTCATGTGTCGTACCTGTGAAAGGGCTTGACTGATGATGTGATGGTTGTGCCCCTCCATGACGTTGGAGTGGATGAAAGGCTGAACTATGTGGACCAGTAGGTCGCCATTTTGGACACAAAAGTGAAGCAGTTAAGAAACAAGCAGATCAGACAAGTCAAAGTACAATGGAAACACCGAAAGGGGTCAGATGCCACCTGGGAATCCGAGGAGGAAATGAGACAACAATACCCCGATCTGTTTAATGACGAGGCAGGTTTCGAGGAGGAAACCTAAATAGGGGGGGTAGACTTGTAATGCCCCGAAATTCCCGAAGCAAGCCATTTAATAATGATGGGCTTTTTAAGGGTTAATAAAATAATAATAATAATAATATGTTAGTGGGCTATGGACTAAATTAACCCTAATGGGTTATGTTTTGATGAGTTTAAGGGCCCATAATCAGCCCTTAAACATGCATGATCAGCCTCCATCCCATCATTTGCAACTCTAGCCCCCAAGTTTTTAGAGAGAGAAAGTAGAGTGAGAAAGTAAAGAAAAACCCAAGGATTTGGTGTGCTATTGTGGAAGAGATTGAAGATCTGAGTGTTGGAGCTTCAAACCACAAGAAAGGAGCAACAAATCAAGGTAAGAATCATCATCCAAACATCCCTTTAGAACAGATCCGGATTTCTTGGGTTTTGGGTTCAAAAAGTTTTAAAGAAATGCATAAAGGTCAAATTTTTACGTATGAAAACGTGTAAAAAGGTTAGATATGGTTTCATGGATGGTAAACCAAGGATTTGGACGTAAAAAGTTAAGATTTTGGGTTAAAAACGGGCTGCTTCGTTATTTTTATGCATCCGGCGAAACTGTAAGCCCGACCAGCGAAATTGTACTTTCAACCAGCGAAATTGTCCCTTCAACCAGCGAAACTGTAGTTTCGCTTAACCGAAACTGCTGTGTTCGAGAAAAACCATTAAGACTTAGCGAATCTAGGAAATTCCAACGAAAGTTGGGCGCTCATGGCAGCGAATCTGCCCAGCGAAACTGGTAGCGAAACTGCCAGCGAAACTGACAGCGAAACTGTCAGCGAAACTGGCAGCGAAACTATCAGCGAAATTGTGAAGAAAATGATATTTTTGTGTATTAACTGCCATGCAGCTCGTGTATTCGGACTATAGCTTAAGTAACTTAGAATTGAATCTATTTTGCTATGTTTATGTGAGTTCTAGACCCCTCCTTTACCCGTTTTCAATCTTTTGGGGTGATATGCATACTAAAATACATACTTTTATGATGACGGCTTTTAAGACCTCTTATCAAAAAAGTAAATTTTCTAAAGTAAAATATGCCATTTAAATAGTTTAAAATAATTTTCGGGCGCGCTAACCTGGCAGCCCGGCCCCAGCCAGGGGCGTTGCCCCTTGGACCCTACTAGGGGCTGCCGCCCCTAGAACCCCGCTATCAGGGGCTCCTGCCTTCGAGCCCCCGCTGTCCCGCGGATGGTTGGTTATCGGGTTTATCTCTTATGACAACCCGGAAAATTTCGTTACCTTTAATTAAACTATAGGGTTTAAACTGTAACATCTCGTATTTTTATTAATTAAAAAGTTAATTTTATAAACAATTAAGTTTAAATACGTTGATGTTCATTTCAACAATTATAATAACAACAACAACAACAACAACAACAACAACAACAACAACAACAACAAAACAACAACAACAACAACAACAACAACAATAATAATAATAATAATAATAATAATAATAATAATAATAATTAAATAATTAATAAAGGTTAAACATTAAAACTTAAGTTAGGGGGCTTTAGTGTCATTTTATAAACTTTAAATAAAAGTTTATACATAAAATAATAGAAGTTCTAAACTTCAGGGACCAAAACTGTAATTATTTCTTAAATCCCAGCCCCCACCCCGTCGACCCTCTCCTCTCCGGCCACTATTCCGGCCACTATTCCGGCCAACACTCCGGCGAGCCCAAACGCCCAAATTAAATCGATTTGAGTCCAATCAAACTCTCCCGACAGTATCACATGCGAGATTCGAACCTGAGCCCCACGGAAATTTAAAAATTTGAGTGTGATTGGAACCAAACCCACTCAACACACTTTCGGCCGGATTACCTAGCCACGATCGCACTAAAACACTAAGATAATCAAATTAATTGAATCTGAACAATCATCTGTCTGTTTCTAAACTAATATAACTCCCAATTGCATCTGAGAATCACACAAACACCACAATCGATCACCCCCATTGTCGCGGACCTGCAACCTTATCAAAATCCACCATACGAGCAATCTAAACTGAAATTAACATAGGGTTTTTGATTATCGAGACCCTTAGAAACTTCCTGTGAAAGGAATTCGATTATCATCAACACTTTCCACTTGAATTGGTTCTTGCAAAGCCGCGACCTAACTCGGACTCAAACCCAACAATTTCATCATTTCAACAGGTAATCAAGACTTCTATAAACTCGTTTTTACTTGGGGATTAAAATCCCCAAGATTAATTTCATTAACAATGTTGAATTGGTGTCCAATTTGGTACAAATCGAATTAGGGTTCATGGATTTGGGGGAAATCTTAAAGGCTGTGTTTAAAAGAATTAAAAACCATGAACTACCGCGGCTGAGGCCTTTGGTTCACTGGTTACAAGCTCACGTTCTAGCCTTGAGGTCCCGGGTTCGAACCCGGGCACCTTCAATTATTTTTTTAATACCTTTTTCAGCCTTTAAAAATATATAAAATTCCTAAAAATTATAAAAATAACTTTTATAAACTTCCTTTATTTTAAAAGTTATTAAATGAATTTCTAGAAATTTATTTAATAAAACATCTTAACATTTTTATGTAAAACATTATTCTCCCAACTATTTATAAAATCTTACTAAATTAAATACAAACTTATATATTTAAATAATGTCTAAAATTTATTTAGAACATAATGATATGTTAAAATCATTATTAAATTAATCAAATTTTATGAAATGCAAATCTTTAGTTATTAAAGAATTAACAAAAATAATTAAATGATTTAATTATATGTTTATAACAAATCCCAGAAAACCAAACCCTAGATCAATTGAACTCCAGGTTCAAGATCTAACTTATTTAGGTTATAGATTTGTATCTATTTGCTTATGTGAATTATAATTCCTTAGGAGGAATTTACTAGCTTGTCAACACCACATAAGAACTGAGGTGAGTTCATACTTAACTATTCCCCTTTTTAATCATTTAAATATTTTGAGGAGGAATACATGTTATAATTGAAATTTCAAATTATTTTTGTGTATTATGTTAAATAATAATTGATCACATTTATGATTACATATGGTTACAATGAAAACCCTTCTCTGTATACTGGATTATTAACAAGTAGGGATCTTTTGGATAGTACTATCGGGGTGTGACTTACCCCCACAAAGGTTTGGACATGTGGTCCTTACCAAGATGCACAAAGATCTTATAAGTCATTCGGGATGACTATTTTGTGTTGAGAAGGTAGATGTGCACTATGTGTAAAGTTTGCCATTATAGTTCCACTTACAACCCATATGAGGATAAATGTAAAGGAGGATTTGCTCCCTCTGATTTGAAATTATTATAACTAATATAATATACACATAAAAAGGATAATAAACTATGATACATGGGCAATTCCTATATGAAGGATTTGTTAGTTTGTACTTAGTTAGTATGTGGGATAGCGGGTTCACCTTATAAAAAGGTTCTGACAGGCTATTCATATACAAAGTGATACCAGTGGGTAGTTCATACTCACACTTTTACAGTAAATCCTACTTTGATGATAATTAATGGTTTATCATTTATGTTTTACTCACCTATGAACTCACCAACCCTGTGTTGACACTTAAATTTACATGTATTCTCAGGTATCTACTAGGAGCTTATGGACATGCACATAGGATCATATAAGAGCTCAAGATACATATTGCTTATTATTTGAGATATGATTAGACGTATCGTTAAGAAACAATCTATCTTCTATTTCCGCTACGTATAATATTTATTACTCTGAATATTAATGGAATGATTATCTAAAATTCATCATATAGATAACTGCATCTCATGTGTGACTAATGTGTTCGATCCTGTTTGTTCACTCCTCCGTGATAAATTCCAGAGCCGGAATTTGAGGGTGTGAAAGATTAGTATCAGAGCCATTGGTTATAATGAGTTAGGAATTGAATCAAGCCTATAGCCACACACAATAGTTGCACAAAGTAAATTTCCTTAGTTAGAGATCGACTAGGATTAAGAAGTTATATGCTTCTACAACGAGAATGTCAAACGATTCTAGAGAAAGGAAACTAAGAACGAAATACTGACTAGAGGAGCCACCGTATAGACGAACTAGAGAAAGCTTCAGCTAATGACCTTGTGCCTGCACCAGAGATAAATCCTGACGAAGACGGATTTTGGAGCAAAATTTTTTAGTCTAAGCTACGCTTGTGCTAACCTAAAGAGAGACTTGTTTCATTAGTTCTCGTGCCTTGCTGAATTTAATCAAAAAACCCAGTTTTCTTAAATTCCCATCTATCTTAAGTAATTGTCCATACTTTGAATATTTGATATAGAATGCATCTATTGAATATATCAAAGTGTGAATTTTCACCAAACAATTTCATGATAGATGGACGCATCAGCGGGCAGAGGCAGAGGCAGAGGTAGAGGTAGAGGACGCGGTAGAGGAACTGTCCCAAGAGGGATGACTCCTGAAGAAATACAAGTTTTGGTCAATCAAGGTGTTGCTTCAGCCCTAGCCATTCAGGCTGCTCAGAATGGTCATCACTATTCCTATAAGAAGTTCCTAGACTGCAAACCCTATATCTTCACTGGGGCAGAAGGGGCCATTGGGCTCATAAGGTGGTTTGAGAAATGTGAGTCCATCTTTGCTATATCTGAATGTCCAGATGCGAATAGGACAAAGTATGCCTCAGGAGCATTGAATGGAGCTGCACTCTCATTCTGGAAGACTGAAGTTTCAAGACTTACTCTCCCACTAGCCAATGCTATGGCTTGGGATGAATTCAAACAACTGATGAGGGAAGAGTACTGTCTGAGGGAAGAAGTACAAAAGTTTGAAACAGAGTGCTGGAACCACAAGATGGTGGGATCTGAGATTGAAACTTATACCACCGAGAATCATGAGTACGCAACTTTGTGCCCACATATGATGGAGCCTGCTCACAGAAGAATTGAAGGCTATATTCGTGGACTATCTCCACTCATTCAGTCTATGGTCACTTCCTCCAACCCAACTTCAATCCAACAGGCCATTAGGATAGCTCACAAGCTGACTAATAAGGCTGTGGCTCAAGGGAAGTTGCCACCAAGGATCAAGGGTAAGGGTGCTGCTGCTGAAAGCTCAGGAAAGAGAAAGTTCGAAGATTCTAAAGAAAGTGAGAATCAAGGTGCAAACAAGAAGCAACATCCAGAAAAGAAAAGTGACAATCAGGGCATTCCTCCTAGATGTCAGAGGTGTAACAAGCGTCACCATGGCAAGTGTACTGCAGTCATTTGCTACAAATACCACAGGAAGGGGCACACTGCTCCTAAATGTAGGACCAAGACTCAAGATCAAGGAAAGAAAGATAGTAATAGTAGAATGATGGTAAGAAGGGAGTTACGTGTTTCAGATGTGGAGAAAAGGGCCATGTTGCCAGAGATTGCACTGGGGAAAAGAAAGATACAGCCAAGGGCAGAGCCTTCATGATTGGAAAAGGTGAGGCTCTAAAATACCCTAACATTATTATGAGAAAATTTTTGGTAAATGATGTTTATGCTATAGTTTATTTGACACGGGAGCTGATAGAAGCTTCGTATCCAATACTTTCTATAAGCACTTGAATGTGGAACCTGTACCCCTAGATGAGTCATATGTAGTAGAATTAGCAAATGGTAAATCCTTGACCGCATCACAAATTCTGAAGAACTGTACACTAGGTTTATCAGGTCATATCCTACCAATAGACCTCATGCCTATTACTTTAGGAAGCTTTGATGTGGTAGTTGGTATGGATAGGCTATCCAAAAACTCCGTAGAAATTGTATGTAAAGACAAAATGATTCGCATACCCCTACCAAATGATGAAGTCCTGTGTGTTGAGGGAGATAAGACTGGTGTTGTGATGGGAGTTATTTCCTACTTGAAGGCTCAAAAGTGTCTTCAAAAGGACATACTGCTGTCCTAGCCTTAGTCAGTGATAAAGATAAGAAGGAGAGGAAGATTGAGGATGTACCAGTCGTCAGGGAATTTCTTGAAGTGTTCCCTGATGAACTGCCTGGTTTGCCCCCTCGAAGAGAGGTCGAGTTCTCAATTGAGTTAACACTGGAGCTACACCTATAGCTCGGGCACCATACCGTCTCGCACCTTCTGAACTAAAAGAACTATCTGACCAGCTTAGGGAACTCCTGGATAAAGGATTCATCAGCCCTAGCTCGTCACCATGGGGAGCACCAGTGTTGTTTGTAAAAAGAAAGACATTGATTATCGAGAACTGAACAAAGTGACAATCAAGAACCGTTATCCCTTGCCACGTATTAACGACTTATTCGACCAACTTCAAGGTTCAAGCATTTATTCAAAGATAGATCTTAGAAGCGTCTATCATCAGCTGAGAGTCAGGGATGAAGATATTATGAAGACGGCTTTCAGAACTTGATACGGTCACTTTGAGTTCACAGTCATGCTGTTTGGGCTAACAAATGCACCTGCCATATTCATGGACCTCATGAATCGTGTATGCAAGCCTTATCTAGACAAGTTTGTCATTGTCTTCATTGACGACATCTTGATCTATTCTAAAAATGAGCATGAGCATGAGGAACATCTAAGATTGATCCTTGAATTACTAAAGAGAGAGGAGCTCTATGCTAAGTTCTCAAAATGTGATTTCTGGATAAAAGAAGTTCAATTCCTTGGTCATGTGATTGATGCTAATGGCATTCATGTAGACCCAGCTAAAATTGAATCCATCGAAAGTTGGCCTACACCTTCTAATCCAACAGAAATTAGAAAATTTCTTGGCCTAGCCGGCTATTATAGGAGATTTATCGAAGGATTCTCCAAGATAGCTCAACCATTGACCATGCTCACCCAAAAGAGAGTAGCATATCATTGGGGACTTAAGCAAGAGGCTGCTTTTCAAACACTGAAACAGAAGTTATGCAGTGCACCTATACTATCCTTACCTGACGGCATTGAAGACTTTGTAGTCTACTGTGATGCTTCTGTTCAGGGATTGGGATGTGTTTTGATGCAACGAGACAAAGTCATAGCCTATGCCTCAGGACAGTTAAAGGCTCATGAAAAGAACTATGCAACTCATGATCTAGAACTAGGAGTAGTTGTGCTTGCTCTTAAACTATGGAGACACTACCTGTACGGTACTAAGTGCACTATCTATACCGACCACAAGAGTCTTCAACACTTGTATAATCAAAAGGAGATGAATATGAGACAGAGGAGATGGCTTGAACTACTAAGCGATTATGATTGTGCCATCAAGTACCATCCCGGTAAAGCAAATGTTGTGGCTGATGCTTTGAGTAGGAAGAACATACGAAACCTCGTAGAGTACGAGCCCTACAACTTACCATTCAAAGCAAACTACCGGCACAAATTCTGAATGCACAGACTGAAGCATTGAAAGAAGAAAACATTAAAGATGAAAACCTCCGAGGGCTAGACCAACAGTTTGAAGTTCATTCAGATGGAGTACGCTTTATAGCAGAAAGGATTTGGATACCCCTATACGGAATCTCAGAAGCTTGATCATGGATGAAGCCCACAAGTCTAGGTACTCTATCCACCCAGGTGTAGATAAGATGTATTACGACTTAAAGCTTGTTTACTGGTGGCCAAGAATGAAGGCAGATATTATGACTTATGTCTCAAAGTGTTTGACTTGTTCTAAAGTCAAGGTCGAATACCAAAAGCCTTCAGGAATGTTGACCCAACCAGAAGTCCCAGTGTGGAAGTGGGAAATGATAACCATGGATTTCGTCATTGGCTTACCCAAATCTCAAACGGGCAATGACACCATTTGGGTTATTGTTACCGTCTCACCAAATCAGCTCATTTCATACCCGTTCGTGAGAAAGACAAGATGAGAAACTTGCAAGGATTTACATCAAAGAAATTGTCTCTAGACACGGAGTGCCAGTGTCTATCATCTCTGATCATGATGCACGATTTACATCTATCTTTTGGGATAAACTTCAGAAAGCTCTAGGCACTCGCCTAGATATGAGCACAGCCTATCACCCTCAGACTGATGGCCAAAGTGAAAGAACCATACAGACTCTTGAGAATATTCTTAGGGCTTGTGTTATTGATTTTGGAAAGAACTGGGAAGGTCATCTACCTTTAGTAGAGTTGTCATATAATATAGCTATCATTCAAGCATCAAGGAGGCACCATTCGAGGCCTTATATGGACGTAAATGTAGATCACTGCTTTGCTGGGCAGAAATTGGAGATAGTCAACTTACTGGCCCAGAATTGATCTTTGAAACTCATGAGAAAATTGTCCAGATAAGAGAACCCATGGCTGCTTCCAGGGATCGCCAGAAAAGCTACACTGATAAACCCAAAAGCCACTTGAAATTCAAGAAGGAGATAAAGTTTTGCTAAAGGTATCTTCCTGGAAGGGAGTTATACACTTTGGGAAACGAGGGAAATTAAACCCTCGCTACGTGGGGCCTTTTGAAATTGTCAGAAGGATCGGCCCAGTAGCCTATGAATTAAATCTACCTGCTGAACTTGGTGGTGTGCACAATGTTTTTCACGTATCCAATCTAAGGAAGTGTTTATTCGATGAATCACTGGTTGTGCCTTTAAAGGAACTGCAAGTAGATGAGAAACTCAGATTTGTCGAGGAACCAGTTGAAATCATGGATAGGGAAGTTAAACAACCAAAGCATAGCAAGATTCCGTTGTCAGAGTTCGGTGGAACTCCCGGCATGGTCCTGAGTTCACTTGGGAACGAGAGGACGAAATGATGTGCAAGTATCCTAACCTGTTCAAGAATGTTGCCAGTACATCTTAATTTTCGGGACGAAAATTCCTCTAACAGGGGGATGATGTGACAACCCGGAAAATTTCGTTAACTTTAATTAAACTATAGGGTTTAAACTGTAACATCTCATATTTTTATTAATTAAAAAGTTAATTTTATAAACAATTATGTTTAAATACGTTGATGTTAATTTCAACAATTATAATAATAATAATAATAATAATAATAATAATAATAATAATAATAATAATAATAATAATAATAATAATAATAATAATTTAAATAATTAATAAAGGTTAAACATTAAAACTTAAGTTAAGGGGGCTTTAGTGTCATTTTATAAACTTTAAATAAAAGTTTATACATAAAATAATAGAAGTTCTAAACTTCAGGGACCAAAACTGTAATTATTTCTTAAATCCCAGCCCCCCACCAAGTCGACCCTCTCCCTCTCCGGCCACTATTCCGGCCAACACTCCGACTAGCCCAAACGCCCAAATTTAATTGATTTGAGTCCAATCAAACTCTCCCGACAGTATCACATGCGAGATTCGAACCTGAGCCCCATAGAAATTTAAAAATTTGAGTGCGATTGGAACCAAACCCACTCAACACACTTTCGGCCGGATTACCTAGCCACGATCTCACTAAAACACTAAGATAATCAAATTAATTGAATCTGAACAATCATCTGTCTGTTTCTAAACTAATATAACTCCCAATTGCATCTGAGAATCACACAAACACCACAATCGATCACCCCCATTGTCGCGGACCTGCAACCTTATCAAAATCCACCATACGAGCAATCTAAACTAAAATTAACATAGGGTTTTTGATTATCGAGACCCTTAGAAACTTCCTGTGAAAGGAATTCGATTATCATCAACACTTTCCACTTGAATTGGTTCTTGCAAAGCCGCGACCTAACTCGGACTCAAACCCAACAATTTCATCATTTCAACAGGTAATCAAGACTTCTATAAACTCATTTTTACTTATGGATTAAAAGCCCCAAGATTAATTTCATTAACATTGTTAAATTGGTGTCCAATTTGGTACAAATCGAATTAGGGTTCATGGATTTGGGGGAAATCTTAAAGGCTGTGTTTAAAAGAATTAAAAACCATGAACTACCGCGGCTGCGGCCTTTGGTTCACTGGTTACAAGCTCACGTTCTAGCCTTGAGGTCCCGGGTTCGAACCCGGGCACCTTCAATTATTTTTTTTAATACCTTTTTCAGCCTTTAAAAATATATAAAAATTCCTAAAAATTATAAAATTAACTTTTATAAACTTCTTTTATTTTAAAAGATATCAAATGAATTTCTGGAAATTTATTTAATAAAACAACTTAACATTTTTATGTAAAACCTTATTCTCCCAACTATTTATAAAATCTTACTAAATTAAATACAAACTTACATATTTAAATAATGTCTAAAATTTATTTAGAACATAATGATATGTTAAAATCATTATTAAATTAATCAAATTTTATGAAATGCAAATCTTTAGTTATTAAAGAATTAATAAAAATAATTAAATGATTTAACTATATGTTTATAACAAATCCCAGAAACCAAACCCTAGATCAATTGAACTCCAGGTTCAAGGTCTAACTTATTTAGTTTATGGATTTGTATCTATTTGCTTATGTGAATTATAATTCCTTAGGAGGAATTTACTAGCTTGTCAACACCACACAAGAACTGAGGTGAGTTCATACTTAACTATTCACCTTTTTAATCATTTAAATATTTTGGGGAGGAATACATGTTGTAATTGAAATTTCAAATTATTTTTGTGTATTATGTTAAATAATAATTGATCACATTTATGATTACATATGGTTATAATGAAAACCCTTCTCTGTATACTGGACTATTAACAAGCGGGGATCTTTTGGATAGTACTATCGGGGTGTGACTTACCCACACAATGGTTTGGACATGTGGTCCTTACCAAGATGCACAAAGATCTTATAAGTCATTCGGGATGACTGTTTTGTGTTGAGAAGGTAGACGTGCACTATGTGTAAAGTTTGCCATTATAGTTCCACTTACAACCCATATGAGGATAAATGTAAAGGAGGATTTGCTCCCTCTGATTTGAAATTATTATAACTAATATAATATACACATAAAAAGGATAATAAACTATGATACATGGGCAATTCCTATGTGAAGGATTTGTTGACTTGTACTTAGTTAGTATGTGGGATAGCGGGTTCACCTTATAAAAGGGTTTCGACAGGCTATTCATATACAAAGTGATACCAGTGGGTAGTTCATACTCACACTTTTACAGTAAATCCTACTTTGATGATAATTAATGGTTTATCATTTATGTTTTACTCACCTATGAACTCACCAACCCTGTGTTGACACTTGAATTTACATGTATTCTCAGGTATCTACTAGGAGCTTATGGACTTGCACGTAGGATCATATAAGAGCTCAAGATACATATTGCTTATTATTTGAGATATGATTAGACGTATCGTTAAGAAACAATCTATCTTTTATTTCCGCTACGTATAATATTTATTACTCTGAATATTAATGGAATGATTATCTAAACTTCATCATATAGATAACTGCATCTCATGTATGACTAATGTGTCCGATCCTGTTTGTTCACTCCTCCATGATAAATTCCAGATCCGGAATTTGAGGGTGTGACATCTCTCATGGTTGATGAAATGTGAATGCTTAGACTAAGAGTTTGCTTCTTATTATGTGTTAAGTGTATGTGAAAACTAAAGATATAAATGAAACTTAAAGAACTGTTATTGGGCCCATAACGTGTACCCTAATAAAGTAAAGCCTTGCAAGCAATTGATAAAGGAGGGTTGCATCTGTTGTGCCCTCACGATGATAAAGTAAAGGCTCGAACAAGCAGGTCAGTAAGGCCTGGATTGGCATGACAATAATGGCATGTTTGGGTACGACAGTAAGGCCTAAATTGGCGTGTCGGTAAAGTCCTGTGTTTATCATAGGCACCGATAGTAACTGAGAATTGACGGATAAGGAAGAGTAATAATTAATAAGTAATGGCAAAGCATTGAAAAACGATAATCCGTGTGTATCAATGTTCTGATAAATGATGAGTATTTTCAAATGTTAAAGCTAATACCTCTTACAAAAGTTATTTAACAAAGTAAACCTAGAATTCACTCAGCGAAGCTGACTTTTTATGCATATTAGTTGACAGGTGAGCGTTAGGGCTTATGGGAAGGGAGCATGGATCTAAAGCTTCTTGGCATCTAAAGACTGGCATCCCTGATGAAGAAGAATATTAAGGGGATTTTTAAAGAGTATTTGGTGTTTAAAGACAATATTTATATTTTAATTTAACTATGTTGTAATGAATTGTAATTATTGTACTTTTCCGCTGCTATGTATATATATATATATATATATATAATATATATATATATATATATATATATCTAAACGAATGTTTTAAATCTATGTTTTTGCTGTGAATGACCAACTGTGAGGTTTCCTGGGATCAGGGCCTTACATATTACAAATACTTTAAATGTTTATTTACATAAATGATTATTTAAATAAAATTTTAAATAATTAATTATCCATCTAATTATTTAACCATGTATTTTATATTTAGTTAATTTTCTCTAAATTTTATTTAAACTCTTGAAACTTATAAAACAATATATTATATTTTATTCTTTTAGTAAAATCTTGTATTATAAAATTTTTATAATAAATCATTTAGAAGTTCAAAACTTTGTAAATTGATTTTAAATAATTTTAAAGTCATCTAAATAAGTATTCAATTAAGTACCTTTATCAAACTTTAAATAATTAATTATTAAATTAATTATTTCTTACCACACATTATACTTAATATTTATTAAATCAATTGTTATAAATTAAATTAATGAGTCATTCATTATCATTCTCAATCTAAATTGATTTATTCAATGTTTATTGAACCAAAACATAATCGATTGTATTGTTTTATTTTATTATTAGAACTCCCAAATTCCAATCAAAACTCTAATTCATATTTAGTCGTTAATCTTATCTCTATTCTAATCCTAAGACATCAAACCTTTGGTTTAATCATGAAGGAGTCGTTGGAGAATCTTATTTTCTTAACATTATCTTAAGTGCATCTTATACCATGTGAGTTTTTCCATACCCCTTTTTCATATTTTTACACTTTGGGGTGAAACATGTTAAACTTATTATCGTTGCATTTGTAAACTTATTTGAGACTTGTAAACATCTTGGCAATTCATCATATTAAGTTGTGGTTATATGGCGTTTATATGTACAATCATTAAATATTGCTAGCCTGACGACGTCATAGATCTATGGGCCTGACAAGCCTATTTGGTGGCCCTAGTGTCGTATTCTTGAGCACTATGGGGACCAAGTATACTTAGCTAATCGTATAAGCTTGTAAACGTGGAATCTTGTAAACTGTCAAGATTTGATTGTTACATCTGTTCATAACATCCCTAATTATTTTTTTCACTAACTTATAACTTGAATTACCATCTTTTATATACTTATTGTATGAAAACTATGGAAAGCTCACCAACTTTATGTTGACCCTTTATTTTTAACATGTTTTGGGAATTAAATCTGCTTAGCATGCTTTGAAGGCTTACATCTAGGATTGGACCTAGAATAATAAAAAGACTTATATGGTCACATGACGTTATGAAATTTTTGTATTTATGATTACTCGAGCTTATGTTATAATCCTATTGTTTGTATTGAACTTTGGAATATAATAATATTGTCATTTAAAATAGCGTTGTGTGGCATGAACAATCGTAACCCTCACATCTCAATGTTTCCGCCGTTAAGGTTGGGGTGTGACAGAGGTGGACGGTGGTGGAGGACGGTGGAGTTGGAGGTGGACGGTGGTGTTGGAGGTGGACGGTGGTGGTGGTGGTGGTAGACGGTGGTGGTGGTGGTGGTGGTGGACATGGGTTTCAGTGTGTGATGGTGTTTAATTCTTTGCAAACTTTAGAAAACTTTAGAAGTAGTTATGGTAAGTCTGCACTGTACAGACCTCGCGCACACCTTTCTTGATGAAAAATCTTCTAAAAAATAAACACTTTGCAGACTTTAACGTCTGCGAGTGGTTTGCACGGCGCAGACAAAAGACGTCAGAAAAAGCTTTTCTGAAAAAACAAACATCCGCTATATGTTTAGCTTGTTCATTTCGTCAAAGTAAAATATCAAAGTTGGATGTAAGACTAGGTACATACTTACACACTAAACAAATAATGTTTTGATGTTTTCATCTAGTATTTGTTCCCCTCAGTGCTCATGATGTACTTTTCGGTTACATGGAGGCACTTGTTGTGTATTGACACTTTAGAATGATGTAGATAGACCTTTTAATTAATATACACAGATTTCATGTTGCATTATGCATAGAAAACTCTTAGTCTTTTTTTAACAATTTAAGTCAATTGTTTGACATGTCCATGAAGAAGAAATCATACATCAAGTATTACACTATGTTTCACCAGCTTCGAAGGAAATCCACACCATTGTAACAAAACCCCAGTGTCAAGATTAAACTCATGAACTAAAATACATGTGCCCTACCCTTTATCCTCATACCGTTGAACCATGACAGGATCTCAGCCTCTAGTTTGATCAATTAGATTGTGTTCGCAGCGGATTTAGCATGATAATTAGCAATTAATGCAAGAACATAAGGAATATTGCATGTAAAGTAAATGTAGAGAGAGAATAATTCTGCATAAAAGGAATAATATTCTGTTTATTTCACATGTTTCGGCATGGAATACAATCAGATCACTGCCCTTTTATAGGCAAAAGACCCATACTGTTGTCAGATTCCACTGACATTTTATAGTTATTTAACTAACTACTGATAGAACGCAAACTACTGAAGATGTCACAACAGCTGACATCTTCTTACAAAATTCCTAAGTGTTCTATCTATTACAAGTACTGAAAAGGAAACTACTGAAAAGCTACAACGACTGAAGAACAAACTCTTCAGTCGTTTACAACTACTGAACTATAACAGCTGAAGAACAAACTCTTTAGCTGTTGTACAAACTACTGAAAGGAAAATATAAAACTACTGAAAAGAAAAACTATCACAACAACTGAAGAAGACTACTTTAGCTGTTGTGACAAACTCTGAAGCTTCAGCACTTTGGTCTTCAGACTTTGATCTTCAGATGATTCATCAGCTGATGACTTCAGTAGTTGTCATCAGCTGATGTCTTCAGTCGTTGTCTTCAGACTTTGTGCATCAGTAGTTGATCTTTAGTTCTTCAGTTCTTCGGACTTTGATCTTCAGCACTTGTCTTCAGTACTTGAAGTCTTCAGTACTTGTATTTATCAGTACTTTAGACTTCAGTACTTATCTTCAGCACTTTGGGATCTTCAGCTGTTGTACTTCAGATCTTTGATCTTCAGCTGTTGATTCTTCAGACTTTGTCAAACTGCTGATGAAGGTCTTCAGCAGTTGTTGTGATGTCATGTGGGACTTAGAGATTTTCCTGATCTTGGCTCATTGGTTTTTTTGGTCCAACAAACTCCCCCTGAACCAATGCAGCCAAAACCTCTAAGTTATTTATTGTCCCACTTATTGTTGGCATAAAGATTGGTCTATTTCCTTCTGGATCAGATCAGAAGTTGACCCTGATAAGCACTGGCCTGGGAGAAAGTCTCTGATATTTGTTTGGCTAAGTATGGACGGGAGCCCTGTCTTGGGGAACTGGACACAGGGATGTTATCCCATCCATGAGACTTACCTCCCTCGTACAAGCCTGTAGGATTCTCTAGTATAGGCTTGAAGGAATATCATCTGTTCTTCTTTAGTCAAGTCTTCAGCCACACCATCGAATAACCCCTCACGGCCGTACAGCTCTGAGACAAACTTGGCCTGTTTGGCATTCTTGAGCTCAACTGTTGTGATCTGCCTATAGGCAAATTCATCTGGATGTCTTCCTTCTAACAACAGGTTGAGCTCATCCCTATGGAAGTTCTCAAGCCTCTTATAGACCAACCCTTTCCTAACCACCCTATTATCTAACATTGTTTGGGGTGATTGGTTGGCTCTATAGGCTCTCTCGAACTCCTCTACTATTTCCCAGGGTGTTATTACAAGAGCCACAGAGATCACTTCATCTACAATCTTCTTAAATTGGCTCTTGTATCTCACAGGCATATCTTTCTTGATTATCCTGTGAGCCACCCTAGGATCAGGCCAAGTCCTCACTCTCTCCTTATCATATTGAAAGGTTTGCTTAAGAGTGAAGAGTCTCAGAGCTTCCTTCTTCATGTTCATAATGGAAGTAGAAGCAGCATAGGATTTGTCAATGCTTTTCAGCATCTCCTCATCGTGTAGTCTTTGCTGCTCCTCTTCCTCTAGCTTAACCTTCACAGTGTCCATCTGTGAGGTGGGAGTGATGGGTTTGGATTTGGCTTTTGGTAGAGGGATGACTGCTGAAAGGGGCAGTCTATCCTCCTCATCCTCCTCTTCTTCTTCTTGCAGCCTCAACAACCTTCTCTTTTTCTTCAAGGGTGGATCATTGGCTGCGGGTTTTGATGGTGAAGGGGTTGGTTTTGTGGGTTGTGTTTGGTTGTTGGTGTGGGAATGTTGGCAGGCACTGCTAGCAATCTAGAGATAAAAGATGGTTTGGTCTGTTTTTCTAGCAGTGTCCTGTTCCCAGCACCGGCTTCTGAGAGGGCCTCAGCGACCAGTCCTTTGGTGAAATCACCAGCTGAACAGATCTTGGTGGTTATAGCCAAGATTCTGTCCCTGGTCCATGCTTTGACATCAAGGACTGGCCTGCCCAAATACTTCGAAATGAATCTACTCATAGCCTCGAGTCTCTTTTTGTCCTCTTGGCTATAAGTAGACCATCGGTACTCAATCTCCCTTCTCTCCATATTTTTGATCTCCTGATCTAGCATGGCAGTGTCCTTGTCAAAGCCTTGCCTGAACAGCTGATCAATGACAGAGTCCATTGATCGGCTATGCTCAGCATCAGCCTCCTTGACAAGGGCTGCTAGATCAGAGTCAGTCTTCTCTCCCTCTCTCTCCCTCCTCTCCTCTCTTCTCTCCTCTCTTTTGATAAGTGATACTAAATCCTTTTGGATTTCAGCCACTTCTATTTGAGCCCTCTCCTCCCTCACCTTCTCCTTCCCCTTCTCCCTACCCGTCTCCTCAGACCTCTCCCTCTCATTTGCCCCCTCTTTTCCTACTTCTATCTCTTCCTCCACCCTCTTCCTCTTAACTTGCACTGATGTCTCCCCCTTTTTGGGTGCATTGGTTGGGGTTTGACTATCAGCAAGTGCTTTAGCAACAGCAACCTCCACCATGGGTTGTATATAAGTGGAAAGCCTCTTATCAAGGTTTTCATCACAATTTCTGTGATTATAGGTGTGATGAGAGGCAGGGATTTCTGGAAGATAGCATCTAGCTGCTCAGGAGGGTTCTGTTCCTGAGAGCTAGAGCCAGAAGCAGGGGCTGGTGGCTGAGTTTATGGGAGTGGCTGAGTGTCTGTGAGACCTTCGGGTGAAGGTGCCATCTGTGGGTTTGTGGTGGCAGATGGACTTCTATCTTGAGTCATTTGAGCAAGCAGCTCTTTGAGTCTGCTTATCTCGTCCTCTAAGATAGTGTTTTGAGCAACTACATCAAAGAAGAAGCTCAGGTCATCATCAGTGTGAACTGAATCACCTGACCTCCTGACAATGTCAGGATGTACATGCACTGAGTGTGGCTCAGTAGTTGCATGTGCCCCTTGTTCTTGGTACTGGGGACTTCCAGCCTCCGGATTGGATCCATCATCGTCAGTTACCTCTGGTGAGGTCTTATTGCTTGTACCAGCTTCTTCCTGCTCATGTGCTGATGCAGGGGAAGTGGCAGCCTCACCAGAATATCCTATCTCCCTAGCCACACTGGGAGATTGGACATGTGATTCTCTGTGATGTGGGCTCCCACCGGCACTAGTGTCCACCCTCTCTTCGGTTGGAGTCTCCCCAGTTGTAATTGGTTTCTGGGGAGAGGGTGGAGTGCTCAGATGGGTCAGCACTTTGGCTATTATGAGTGTAGGGCTTTGTGGGGTGGTCTCAGTAGGAGATGGGCTTGAAGCAGTGTGAACATGGGGAGGACTATGCATTTCAATGGTAGTCTTCTTAAGTGAGAAAGACCCCAGATTTGTGGGTGCCCCTGAAGTGGATGCATCAGGTTCCTGTTGGGAGGAAGCCTGTGCGTTGTGGTGGGTGGAGTCGTGGTAGCTGCTGGGAGAATCGAACCAGCAGCCACATCCTGCCTTTGTGTTGCAGGGGCATCCTCAGGGACTCATTTCCCTGAGTAGCCTTTTTGGGTTTCTTTTTGGGTTTTGGTTTGGTGGGGACATTGGATTTGGAGGTGGAGGCTGTGGGTTCCTGCTGTGTGGGTTTTCGCAGCCGGCCAGCCTGTTTTAGTGTGTGGTCGGTGTTGTGCCTGGAGTATACCTCGGCTAGAACAGCCATGGCAGGGACCCCAGTGCAAACAAGTCCCTCAGCTTTAAGCTGGTCCTCTATTATGGCCATGATGAACCGAGGATACAAGATCCAACGGTTAGAAATGGGTTTTGTGGCCATATCTTTGAGTTCCAAAAGTATAATATCAGTAAAATTAAGTGGTTGTTTCTCAAAGATAGAATACAATACATGTTGCCACCTTGTTGACATCTGGTCCCATGAAGAAGTTTTGGGGCCAGACACACATTCATCATGTGAAAAATGAGTCGTTGGGGATCAGGGAAGTGTTTCTTTAACAAGGTGGTGGCAGAGAGGTCGCCCTGATAGTCGTTGGCTGTGAAGCATAGGTCGAGGGCGCCTTTGGGGTAAGAGGTTGGGAAGGTGGCATCCTCCAGCTTTAGGGTTTGGCGCAAAGTAGCTGGAGTGATAACCACTGGGTGGTTGTTGACGGAGGACCGGAGATAGACCTCGCCATCATTCTCTCCGGTTTGGACGGTGATGTTCGTCCAGAACTTCGCCAATGAATCGGTGTATATGGTGGGGTTGAGAAGGAATGCCGTTTGGTATGGTGAATCGGTCGTCAGATCGACGACATTGTGAAACTTAGGCCATAATGGCGATTTGGTGAGATGAGCGACACAGTTGTGTCGAGGTTTGAGTTGCATGGCCGCCATTAATGGTGTATGGGAATTTCAGAGGTTTTAGAAAAGTTAGGTCAAGTGAGAATGAAAAGCTCTGAAGGTTGGGTATTTATAGGGTATGGCAAAGGCTGAAAGAAAACTACTAAAGGTTTTGGTGTTAGTCATCAGTTGTTGAAACTACTTATGACGTGGTTTTTAACCTTCAGTGGTTGTAACATCTGAGGACTTGGTGTTAGTCTTCAGTAGATGAAACTACTGAAACCTTGGTTTTGTCCTTCAGATGTTGTAAACGGCTGAAGACTTGTTGTCAGTCTTCAGTAGTTATAAACTACTGAGGACCTAGTTTTCATCTTCAGACGTTGTAACAACTGAAGACCTGGTGTTAGCCTTCAGTAGTTGCGAACTACTGACATCAGTAGTTGTGAACTACTGAAGACATGGTATTGCTTCAGTTGTTGTAAACAACTGAGGACTTGGTGTTAGTCATCAGTAGTTGTGAAAATGCTGAAGACTAAGTTACTCATCAGTACTTATATTTGACCTTTTCATACTAATGCTCATCAGTACTTGTGAACTGAGAGCATCAGTATTGGTCAAATTATTCTAGCTGCAGCATACCAAGCCTTAGTACCAAGTTTTGAAATGTGGCACTATCTAAAGGCTTAGTAAATATGTCTGCAAGCTCATCAGCACTAGGCACAAACTTTGGATCAATCAGACCTTTCTCATAGCAATCCCTAATAAAATGATGTCTGATCTCTATATGTTTCGTCCTAGAGTGCTGGACTGGATTTTTAACAATGCAAAGAGCTGAAGCACTGTCCATTAATAATGGAGTCTTAGTCTCTGTAATGCCATAATCCAAGAGTTGGTTCTGAAGCCAGAGTATCTGAGATGTACAACTTGCAGCAGCAATGTACTCAGCTTCAGCAGTGGATGTAGCAATTGATGTTTGTTTCTTACTCTGCCAAGAAACTAAACAATTGCCTAGGAATTGGCAACCACCAGAAGTGGATTTTCTGGTGACTTTGCATCCTGCATAGTCACTATCAGAGAAAGCAACTAATTTGCAAGAATGCCCAGTTGAATACCAAAGACCTAGTGATTGGGTACCTTGCAGATATCTAACGATCCTTTTGACTGCAATCAAATGGGATTCTTTAGGTGCAGCCTGAAATCTAGCACAGGCACATGTTGCAAACATGATGTCTGGTCTAGAAGCTGTAAGGTACATCAAGGACCCAATCATACATCTGTAAAGGGTTTCATCAACTGCTTTACCTTTCTGATCTACATCTAGTTGTGTGATGCTGCTCATTGGAGTAGAAAAGGGCTTGCAGGTTTGTAAATCAAACTTATTCAACAACTCCTTTGTGTATTTGGACTGATGGATGAAAATTCCATCATCCCTTTGTTTAATTTGCAAACCTAGAAAGAACTGTAATTCCCCCATAGCACTCATTTCAAACTTTTGCTTCATGAGCATTGTAAATTCATCACACAACTTTAGATCAGAGGATGCAAAGATGATGTCATCTACATAAATTTGAACAAGGAGCTTGTGTTGTCCCACAGTCTTGATGAATAAGGTTTTATTAATGGTGCCTCTAGTGAACTTATTTTGGAGAAGAAAAGTTAATAGTGTCTCATACCAAGCTCTAGGAGCTTGCTTCAGCCCATAAAGAGCCTTATCTAGCTTATACACCCAATCAGGATGTTTATTGTCTTCAAACCTGGTGGTTGACACACATAAACCTCTTCTTTTATTTTTCCATATAAGAAGGCACTTTTGACATCCATTTGATAAACCTTAAGACTGTGAAAGGCAGCATAAGCTAAGAACAGTCTGATTGCTTCCAGTCTGGCCACAGGGGCAAAGGTCTCATCATAATCGATGCCTTCCTCTTGTGCAAACCCTTGAACAACCAGCCTGGCCTTGTTCTTGACAATTTGGCCCTTATCATCTGTTTTGTTCCTAAATACCCACTTGGTGCCTATTGCACACTTCCCTTGGGGTAAAGGAACAAGCTCCCACACTTGCTGTTTCTTGAACTGAAGAAGCTCAAGCTGCATAGCTTCAACCCATCCATTGTCTCTTAAAGCAACACGATAGTTCTTTGGCTCTTGCTGACTGATGAAGAGAGCATAGAAGCATAAATTGGACAATTGATTCCTGGTTGAAACTCCAGCATTGATATCACCAATGATTTGAGATGTGGGGTGATTCTTCAGCTCTTGATAGACTATAATGTCAGTGCAAGTGTTTGTAGGACTTTCAGCAGTAACAAATGGTGATAGAGATTCTTGAAACCATGTAGGAGATGGCAGCTCAAATGAAGTAGAGCATGTAGAAATCTCATCAACATTTGTTGTAGATGGGGCTGCTGAAGCTACAGGAGCATCAGGTTTAGTGGACTCAGGCAGGTTGTCACTAAACCTGAAGAGGTGAGTACTGACTACATCATCATCAGTACCACCAGGTGGAGAACTGTTGACAGGCTCAACAGCTGGAGGTTGATAAGGAACATATTGCAGTATGTCCAGATCAAACAACTCCACAGGGTTTTGTGGAATCTTGTCCTTTGGAGATTCATTGAACTTAACATGCAGAGTTTCTTCAACCACCTTTGTCCTACAGTTAAAGACTCTGTATGCCTTGCAAGTTAATGAATAACCAACAAAATACCCTGCATCCACCTTACTAGCAAATTTCTGGAGTGGGTTGCTAGTGTTGAGAATAAAACATGGACACCCAAAGGCTCTAAAGAATGAAATTAGAGGAGCCAGATGATGAAGAACTTCATAAGGAGTCTTCATCAACCTCTTATTCACTAATGCTTTATTTTGTACATAGCAAGCTGTATTGACAGCTTCAGCCCAAAAGGTCAGTGGCAACCCTGAGTCAGCTAACATTGACCTTGCTGCTTCAATGAGAGTCCTGTTCTTTCTCTCCACCACTCCATTCTGCTCAGGAGTTCTAGGAATACTAAACTGCCTTTTAATTCCCTTGGACAGGTAGAAGTCATCAAGTGTGTGGTTTCTAAATTCTGTTCCATTGTCACTCCTCACACACTTGACCTGTAGGGAATACTGCTTTTCTACAAATAACACAAAGTTCATGATAGTCTCGGCTGCTTCATCCTTGGAGTGCAAGAAGAAAGTCCATACAAACCTGGAATAATCATCCACAATTACCAGGCAGTATTTCTTCTTTGCCATGCTCATCACTCTGACAAGACCAAAGAGATCCATGTGCAGGAGCTGCAAGCAGGCAGTGGACTTTAGTTCTTCTATTGAAGGGAATGAAACTTTGTGTTGTTTTCCTTTTAAGCAAGCAGTGCAGTTGTCTTCACACTTGAACTCCTTCAAAGGCAATCCTCTTACTAAACCATGGCTTATCAGCTGATTCATGTTCTTGAAATTAATATGCCCCAGCATTCTATGCCATAGAGTAGACTCTTGAGGAGATGCCTTGGAGAATAGGCAAGGATGGCCTTTTAGATCTATCTTTTTGGAAAGATCTAAGGCATACACTCTTCCTGTCCTGTTGGCCTCCAGGAGAGTGTATTCATCCAACACCTTGTCAATCAAATTTAGAACTTTGGATGACAGAATCCGACAGTTCTGGCTTGTGAAAAGGGCAACATGGCCTTTATCACACATTTGACTGACACTCAAGAGGTTGTACTTGAGATTCTCCATATGGTTAACATCATAAAACCTTATTTCCCCATTGGAAACAAAGCCTTTTCCGATGATGTAACCCTTTGCATCATTGCCAAAGGTGACAAATCCCTTCTTTCCTTGAGAGTAGTCATTAAGAAGGGAGCTGCTTCCTGTCATGTACATGGATCCTCCACTGTCTACATACCAGATGCTTCTTTGGCATGTTGAAGAACCCTGCAATCATAACCACATGTTAGTTAGTTTTAGAGACCCAAACCTATTTGGTTTTGGGTCTGTTCTCAACTATAGGTGCAACACTAACAGATGTGTTATGGGTAATAGCCTGAGGTGAAGAAGATGGTGTAGAAGAGGAACCCTTTGGCTTGGACTTCCTTTTCTGTGGTTTCAACACAGGAGCATCTAAATGGTTGACTCTTCCCATTAGATGCTGAACCATCATCACCAGTTGTGTCTGACTTTGTGATAAAGCTTTTAGCTCTTCAGACACATTGAGACTTGCTGATGATGGATTCCTATGTTGCACCATCTTCTTTTGAGCAACCTCAGCTGTTGCCTGAGTAACCCCTACTTTCTTTTTAGATTTAGCTTTGGGCTTAGGGATTTCAGGCTTTGATGTTGCTAGTACAAACTTGGTTTCAAACTCATTTTTCATTTTATTTATTAGCTCTTTAATTTCCTCCTTTTGTTTGAGTTTGGAACCCCTTTTGTACCAACAATCATCAGTAAGATGATTGAACAAGCCACATACTCCACATGGCTTCTTCTTCATCTTATGTTGATCATCAACTAAAGAAGATGAAACTGCTGAAGACTTGTTCTTTAGCTGTTTGTCATCAGTACTAGCAGTTTTCTTCCCTTTAGTACCTGATTTCCTAACCTCTTCTTTAGTTGTCTTCAAACCTTTTCTACTGTCAGTTTTCTTCTCTTCAGTGCTGACAGTAGTTGAGGTTTGAACTTCAGGTGTTATCACTTGCTCTCCAGTACTTTCAGTACTTCTAGAGACAACACCTGAGTTGATCAACCTTTTGATCATGTGACAGTCAGCATTTGAACCAACAGCTGTTGTAGCATCAGCTGATTGGTTTTGGCAGGAGCTAATGCTGACTTTTATCTCTGATGATGCTGAATCAGAAGATAATAGGTCAAATGATGAGAAGGATTGGTTATTGCTCTCTCCATCAGATTCAACTTCTGCTCTTGAAGTAAAATCTGTAGGAGGAGCAGTGTGATTATAACCAATGCCAAACTTCACATTGGAAGCTGATTGCTTCTTAAGAAGCATTTCAAAACCCTTGCATGATTTCACCCATCGATCACACTCTACCTGGGTGTTTGCAAGAGTTTCCTTGAGGTCTCTGTACTTCTCTAGAAGTACATCTTCCCTAGCTTTACCATCTTTGATTTGGCATTTAAGCTTGTAAATCTCATCATTTTTCTCTCTTAGTGCAGCCTCAAAATCAGCTTTTCTTTTGGAAATAGTGTGCTCTAGCTCAAGATTTTTATCTATTAAAGCTACATTTGCTTCTCTAATAGAAGCAAATGCTGCTATGCATGATTCAGAACAAAGCTTGTCCTTGGCCTCAGATGATACCTGTGATGAGGCATTGGATGATGACCCCTCAGCAGACTCATGGGCCATCAGAGCAAGATTTCCAAAAGGACTATCACCACCATGTTGACCAGCACCTTGGAGTAGTTGTTCCTGACCAGATAGATCATCTGGTAGACTACTCCAGTCAACAACTCCTGGGGTGAAGAAGCTGTGTTGTTGAGGTTGTGTTTGATGATTAGATGGGGAAGACTGAGGCTCAGGAAGAGCCTGTGGTGGTTGAGCAGAAAGTGCTTGAGTTTGACTGGGCTGAGGCACGTAGTAGCAGGGGTATGAGTATGGCATATACCCCTGAGGCACAAAATAAGCAGGTGATGCCTGTGCTTGTGATGGATGACCAGAACTGGAGGAAGGTTTCCCTCTGTGCTGTGAGTTATTGCTTGGAAAAGTCATAAAGGGTGCAGAGGAGTTAGATCCAGATGATCTACACTCTCTAGCAAAGTGTCGAAGCCTTTGGCACTTGTGACACCTTAACTTGCTCTTGTCAAAACCAACTTTGGTTTTGCCAGAGAGACCAGGGAATTTCCTACCAGTTCTTTTGTAGAACTTTTGAGATCTGATATTGATCATTGCCATTTGGCACAAAATATCCATCTCTTCCAGATCATCATCTGGAATGCCCTTCAAATCATCCATCAAAAAGCACCAGTTATCACTGCTGCATCCTGAACTACTACTAGCACCAACAAAAGCTTGTTCAGAGTTGATAGAGAAATCAATATGCTCATCATAAGAACTCTCTGATGAAGCATATTCAGACTCCTGACTTATCAAGGCAGCATTTCCTTGAACAAAGTCATCAGCGAGCTTGCCAGAGGTGGACAACTTCCTCTTTTGCTCTATCTCTCTCTCAAATGTGACCAGTTTCCCATGAAGTTGGGTGAGAGATAGAGTTTCCAGATTTGCACTGGAGCGTAGGACAATGGTATAAGTGTCCCATCTCTCAGGCAGTGATCTGAGGAACCTGCTGTTCATCTGGCTGTTGGAGTACTCTTGTTTGACCATCTTTAGCTCAGAAATCAAACAAGAGAACCGCTCAAACTGCTGAGTCAGAGTCTCACCCTTTCTATATGAGAATGTCTCATATTGTTGGGCAAGGATTTCCCTATTGTTTGCTAAGACCGAATCAGTTCCTCCAAATTGTTCCTTTAGAGCAACCCATAGGTCATGAGCAGTTTCATGATACAAAAGCCCTGAGTAAATCTCATTTGGAATAGCCATGGCTAAAATTCCATGGGCTCTAGCATCAATCTCGAACAGCTTTAGATCTTCGTTCGAATATTGTTCAGGTTTCTTCGGAACCTGTTCATTAGATTCAGGGACGCTCACCATAGGCTTGTATGGTCCATGCACCACTGACTTCCAACAACCAGCACTGTTGACAGACAAGTGGTGAAGCATACGTCATTGCCATATGTTATACTCATTCCTCACAAGCATCGGGGGCTTGGTTGAGGAACCAGTATTGTGAGGATCGTTTGTTGGTGTAGTCATCTCAGTTTTTAGTCAAACTCAAGTTTAAACAAAACAAATGTAGCTCTGATACGGTCAGAAACAGAAGAATCTCTCTCTACAGCTAATTCTTGCAAATTGCTAATTCGATCAAACGTAGAGATCAAAAGAGCAGTTTCAAATGATCAATAGTGAAATCGATCAATGATTAACCTGCTCTGATACCATTTGACAGGATCTCAGCCTCTAGTTTGATCAATTAGATTGTGTTCGCAGCGGATTTAGCATGATAATTAGCAATTAATGCAAGAACATAAGGAATATTGCATGTAAAGTAAATGTAGAGAGAGAATAATTCTGCATAAAAGGAATAATATTCTGTTTATTTCACATGTTTCGGCGTGGAATACAATCAGGTCACTGCCCTTTTATAGGCAAAAGACCCATACTGTTGTCAGATTCCACTGACATTTTACAGTTATTTAACTAACTACTGATAGAACACAAACTACTGAAGATGTCACAACAGCTGACATCTTCTTACAAAATTCCTAAGTGTTCTATCTATTACAAGTACTGAAAAGGAAACTACTGAAAAGCTACAACGACTGAAGAACAAACTCTTCAGTCGTTTACAACTACTGAACTATAACAGCTGAAGAACAAACTCTTCAGCTGTTGTACAAACTACTAAAAGGAAAATATAAAACTACTGAAAAGAAAAACCATCACAACAACTGAAGAAGACTACTTCAGCTGTTGTGACAAACTCTGAAGCTTCAGCACTTTGGTCTTCAGACTTTGATCTTCAGATGATTCATCAGCTGATGACTTCAGTAGTTGTCATCAGCTGATGTCTTCAGTCGTTGTCTTCAGATTTTGTGCATCAGTAGTTGATCTTCAGTTCTTCAGACTTTGATCTTCAGCACTTGTCTTCAGTACTTGAAGTCTTCAGTACTTGTATTTATCAGTACTTTAGACTTCAGTACTTATCTTCAGCACTTTGGGATCTTCAGCTGTTGTACTTCAGATCTTTGATCTTCAGCTGTTGATTCTTCAGACTTTGTCAAACTGCTGATGAAGGTCTTCAGCAGTTGTTGTGATGTCATGTGGAACTTAGAGATTTTCCTGTTCTTGGCTCATTGGTTCTTTTGGTCCAACAAACCAACCTCAATCTTAGTTATATTAGAGCATTCACATCCTATTTTTTATGTTCATCCGTATAATTACACAAAAAATCATTTTTTTATCTTATTTATTCACTTAAATAATAAATACTTTTTATATATTTATCATTATCTTTTCTCTCTCCATTCATAATCATTTTTTAAAATATTAAAATATTATAAGTAGTTGAATAATATTTTCTTAAATTTTACAGATTACTAGTAACGTTTTTTCTCTCATGTACTCACAAACATTTACAACTATTTTATATAATATAAGGACTACATAATATAATTTTAAGAATTAATTACACGACTGGTCCCTGTGTTTGCCTATATTGTAATATTGGTCTCAACTTTTGGGAAATTACAAGTTTGGTCCTTACTGTTTACTAACTCGTAACACGATTGATCCATAACACTAACTTCTGTTAAGTTTTTCAGTTTACTAGATGTGAAAAATCTAAAATACACTTCTAACTAAAAGACAAAATATTTAAAATATAAATTAATTTATATGGGTCCTACTTTTTTAGATTAAACAATTATACACACACGTACACAATCACCATTAACCCACCACCACTGCCGAAAATCAACCGTCACCGGCAAACCACCACTGTAAGACTACCAACATCAGCACCATCACCTTCTCCACTACACCACCACCATAATACTACCGTCATCACCACCATCACCTTTGCCACCGCACCACCACCGTAACCCAACAATCACCACGATGAAATTATCGGCCATCATCACCATCACCATCTCCAACACAACACCAAAGTAACGCTATCACCACCCCCTCCCCTTCCTGTCGTCCTATTCCACTATCGGCGCACAACACTGACCAAATCTCAATGATCGCCACCACCATGTCCGGCGTAACCACCACCATTATCACCATTAGATGAAACCACCACCGCAACTCCACCACCTTTGTCGGCATCGCCGACAACAGTGATCATCGGTCTTTTGATATAGGTGATTAATTTGTGTGATTGATTGTGAGGCGGATTGATTTTGGGTGATAACGGTGGTTACAACCACCGCAGGTGGCAAGTAGTGTCGGAGGGAGGGGGCGATGGTCGGACGATATTGGAGATGGAGGGGCATTCAAGACATGGCGGTGGTGGGTGGTGGAGGGCAGGAGGTGATGGTTTGCTGGAAGTGGTGTTGCGCCGGCGGTGGTGATGCACTGGTGGAGGGCGGGAGGTGATCGAAGGGAAGGGGATGGGGTAAATTGGGACCAATGATTATTTTAATATATTTTGATTTTAATATTATAATATTAAAGGGTATATCTATCAAGGTTATTTTAAACCTTTCACATTCAATTAACTGAAAAACTTAACAGAATTTTATGTTAGGACCAATCGTGTTATGAGTAGACAAATAGTAAGGACCAAACCTGTAATTTCTTAAAAGTTAGGACCAATATTACAATATGAGCAAACCACAGAGACCAATCGTGTAATTAACTCTAATTAAAAAAACAGTTTGTCAATGCTCTTATAAAAGTCAGGTTGTTACAATTTTAAAAAGGAAGGAAAACATATAATCCATGGTAAGAGCATTCACAGTGGAATCCCTAAAAAGATGTGAGTGTGTTTCATATATTATATTGAATGATTTTGAGTGGTTGTGTTTGAATTAGATAAAAAATTTTATTGTTGATTGGTATATTTGAATAATTACTGTTCAATCCTTATAAATTTTTTAATATTTATTAAAATGGTTGTAAGTGAAGGAGAGAGCATAAAATAATGATAATAATAAAAAACGAATTATTTAATTAAAAAATAAAAGAGAAAAAATAATAATTTTTATTATAACTATATGAATAAACATAAAAAAATCCATCGTGAATAGTCTAAAACACAAAATTTAATGATTTGGGTACACATTACTTAAAAGCCAATCTCTTTGGAAGCGGTCTCTCTACCTACCTAGATAGAGAAAAGATTTGTCACTATCTACCCCCCAGACCCTGCTCTTGAGTGGGTTATACTGGGTTTATTTGTTGTTTGTTAGTTAAAAGCCAATATTTCAAATCTGGAAAGTAAAAGCATCTCTTATGAAATACAAATACACAAACAAATTGTTGTTGAGTTGCAAAAGCTATTTTAATTTTAAATGCACAATCCTTCCTTTTTTTTCTTTTTTTTTCACAATCCTTCCTCCTATAAGAAGAATAGGTCAACCGAAAGTATGTTGGCTAGGGGGCGTACGGTTCACGCGCTTGTTCATTAATTACAATAAAGACTTCATTAACAGGAATGCCATCCATATCTCCCCAAGTAGCTTCGTGGTGCCATCCTCAGCATCAGCGCTTACCTGTCCACTATTATGCATAAAAAGTCAGCTACGCTGAATGAGTTCTAGTTTTATATAAATAAGAAAATATAATCTTTTATCCATCATATAATGAACACGCATACATCATACTACAAACATTACTTGCATCACATTAAGCACGTTCATTATCTTTCATTCTTTCATTACGTTTCACTTCATCATAGGCGAGATTGCACAAAGCAAGATCTCCATGTTGATTGACAATGAATGTCAATCCCCGTCGGTACACGTTATCCATGGTCGCTACCCCCGACGGTTGATCGATCCCCGTCGGTACACATCTTCACGGTAGCTTCCCCCGACAGTTGATCCACACTGCTAGGCACATAGCCCGCTCATGAATACGGATCCATCATCATACATCAGACTCACATAAGTGAAGTCTATCATAGTGCTTGCAAGACTTTTCATCATCAAACGGGCCCGGGGTAACATTCGTTAAGTTCCACTTCTCATTAATATTATCTTTCACTTAGTATATAATAAGTAACTTATTAAGTACACAACATACCAAGTACTAGTCATCATAACACGTAACCGACCCTCCGCAGGATAGCGGGGGTTCGGGGGCGGCATCCCCTGACAGCGGGTCCTAGGGGCAGCAGCCCCTAGTGGGGTCCAAGAGGAAACGCCCCTGGCTGGGGCCGGGCTGCCAGGTCAGCACGCCCGAAAATTATTTTGAGCTATTTAAATGTCACATTTTACTTTAGAAAAATGTATTTTCTTGTTAAAACACCTTGAAATCCTTACCTTGAAAACCTTATGTTTACTATGCATAATAGCCCCAAAAACATGGAAAAACGTTTAAATAAGGGGGGTCTAGAACTCACCTGACTTAGCAATTAGCTTCAATCCTAAGTTACTTAAGCTATAGTCCAAATACTCTAGCTTCACGAAAGTTAATACACAGAAACGTCATTTTCTTCATAAATTCGCCCACAGTTTCGCTGGCAGTTTCGCTGCCAATTTCGCTGGCAGTCTCGCTGTCAGTTTCGCTGGGCAGCACTTCTGCCAGTTTCGCTGGACAGATTCGCTGCCTTGAGCGCCCAACTTTCGTTGGAATTTCCTAGTTTCGCAATGTCTAAGGTCAGCCTAAGTACTTAGCGAAGCTATCAGCGAAACTGTAGTTTCGCTACGATTCTCCTAGTTTCGCTGGATAAATGCACAGTTTCGCTGGATGAATACTTAAATTCGCTGGATCGGGGCCCAGTTTCGCTGGATGAACAGAAACTAAGAACCAGCCCGTTTTTTAACCCAAAATCTTAACTTTTTACGTCCAAATCCTTGGTTTACCTTCCATGAAACCATTTCTAGCATTTTTACACGTTTTCATACGTAAAATTCGACCTTTATGTGTTTCTTTGAGACTTTTGAAACCCCAAAACCCTAGAATCCGGGTTTGATCTACAGAGAGGTTTAGAGGTCGATTCTTACCTTGTTTGTTGCTTCTTTCTTGCGATTTGTTGCCCAAACACCCAGATCTTCAATCCCTTGACCTTAGAAGCTCCAAAACTTGAGTTTCTTGCACTTTCTCTCTCTACTTTCTCTCTCTACGGATTTTTGGAGTTAGGGTTGAAATGAAGAAGATGGTGGCTGCCTTGGGTAGGTTAAGGGCTGATTATGGGCCTCCATTACTCAAGCTCTTGTCCATAAACCCAAATTAGCCCATAACCTTTTTTCCCTTTTCTATTAAATACCCATTAATAAGCCCCTAATCCTTTATGACTCGTTTTGACTTTTCGGGGTGTTATAAGTCTCCCCCACTTATTTAGGTTTCATCCTCGAAACCTGTCAGTCCTCAAACAATTGAGGATAAAGTTTCCTCATCTCCTCCTCGGCCTCCCACGTAGATTCTGATCCTTTTCGGTGTCTCCACTGTACTCGTACAAGTGGAACTACTTTATTTCGTAAGCGCTTCTCCTTCCAATCAAGAATGGCCACCGGCTGCTCTACATAATTCAGTCGCTCGTCGACTTCAATGTCCTCTAATGGTACAAATGCATCATCGTCTGCTAGACATTTCCTAAGATGAGATACATGGAACGTAGGATGAATTCCACTCAACTCATCAGGTAATTCTAGTCTGTAGGCCACCTCCCCTACCCTTGCGATAATACGGAATGGCCCTATGAACCTTGGGCTTAGCTTTCCCCTTTTTCAAAACCTAATGATCCCTTTCCAAGGCGATACTTTGAGCATAACCTTGTCACCAACCTCAAATTCTATAGGTCTACGCCTCTTATCAGCATAAGACTTCTGGCGGTCCTTTGCGGCTTTCCTGAATGCCTTAATTTTATCTAACTTCTCGGTTGCGACCTCAATCACTTCAAGACTCCCCAATTCCTTTTGCCCGATGTCACCCCAACACACGGGCGTTCTACACTTCCTACCATACAACATTTCGTAAGGGGGCATACCGATGCTGGCATGGTAACTATTATTATATGAGAATTCCGCCAACGGTAAGTGCTCATCCCAACTTCCTCCAAGGTCGATTACACATGCTCGCAGCATGTCTTCTAACGTTTGAATCGTTCTTTCCGACTGACCATCTGTTTGGGGGTGGTAAGCCGTACTAATATGCAGTCTAGTCCCCATTGAGTCGTGAAACCTTTTCCAGAACTTGGACGTAAATCACGTGTCCCTATCCAAAACGATAGACACTGGCACGCCGTGTCGAGCCACGATCTCCTTGATAAATAGCTCTGCCAATCTCTTAGAGGAATACGTCTCACGAATTGGTAGGAAATGGGCGCTCCTTGTTAGACGGTCAACAATCACCCAGATCGCGTCGCTTCCTCTCGCCGTGCGAGGTAGCTTCGTGATGAAGTCCATTGTGATGTGTTCCCATTTCCATTCGGGGATATCCAAAGGTTGGATCTTTCCATATGGCTTTTGGTGCTCTGCCTTCACTTGCAGACAAGTCAAGCACTTGCTTACGTACTTAGCCACATCTCGCTTCATTCCTGGCCACCAGTAATCTTTTTTCAGATCTTGATACATTTTCGCACTAGGATGAATGGAATAGCGGGTTTTGTGAGCCTCATCCATGATCTTCCCCCTCAAATCCCCATAGAGAGGGATCCACATCCGCCCAGATCGGGTTCTAAGACCCATGGTGTTTTCTCCCAAATCTGAAACCTGCCCCTTCATTCTTTCAGAGTTGACTCTGTCTTCTCTTAATGCTTCATCCTAAAATGCCCTCACTTGTTTCATAACATCAGGCGTCATGATTATCTGGCAAGCCCTCACCCGAATTGGTTCGGGTCGTCCTTTTCGGCTAAGGGCGTCAGCAACCACATTAGCCTTGCCTGGGTGATAGTGAATTTCGTAGTCATAGTCCTTGATCAGTTCCAACCACCTCCTCTGCCTCATGTTGAGTTCCTTTTGTTCGAAGAAATACTTCAGACTTTTATGATCAGTGAAGATGGTGCACTTCACCCCATACAGGTAGTGCCTCTAAATCTTCAATGCAAACACCACCGCTGCCAACTCCAAATCATGTGTAGGATAATTGGCCTCATGGGCTTTTAGTTGTCTAGAAGCATAGGCTATCACCTTCCCTCATTGCATCAACACGCAACCCAATCCTGCATATGAGGCATCCGAGTAGACTACCAGGTCCTCGTTCCCCTCAGGTAGCGTCAGGACAGGGGCTTGCGTTAACCTCATTTTTAGTTCTAGGAAGGCGTTCTCCTAATCAGGACCCCATTCATACTTCACGTCCTTTCGGGTCAGCTTAGTCAAAGGAGAAGCTATCTTAGAGAAATCCTGGATAAACCTCCTATAGTAACCCGCCAGACCTAAGAAACTGCGAATCTCGGTTGGCGTCTTTGGAGATTCCCATTGTATTACCGCTTCAACCTTCACAGGATCCACCCTGATCCCCTCGGGATTAACCACATGACCCAGAAACTGTACTTCTCGAAGCCAAAATGCACATTTGGAGAACTTAGCATATAACTTCTCGCTTCTGAGTGTCTCCAATACTTCTCGAATATGATCGGCATGTTCTTCTTCACTCTTTGAATAGATCAAAATGTCATCAATGAACACTATTACTGATCTATCCAACATAGGCCGACATACCCGATTCATAAGGTCCATAAAAGCAGCTGGCGCGTTAGTTAAACCAAAGGACATGACGAGAAATTCGTAATGTCCATAACGCGTCCGGAACGCCGTTTTAGGAATATCTTGTTCTTTCACCTTCAGTTGGTGGTAACCAGACCGCAGGTCTATCCTTGAAAACCAGCTGGCACCCTGAAGTTGATCGAACAAGTCGTCAATCCTTGGTAGCGGGTATCGATTCTTTACGGTCAGCTTATTGAGCTCGCGATAGTCAATGCACATCCGCATGCTACCATCTTTCTTCTTGATGAATAAAACTGGAGCACCCCATGGTGAGATACTCGGCCGGATGAAGCCCTTATCCAATAAATCTTGCAACTGGTCTCTCAATTCCACCATCTCTGAAGGAGCCAATCGATATGGTGCCTTAGCGACGGGCTGTGCTCCCGGTAACAAATCAATCTGGAATTCGATTTCGCGGTCCGGTGGCACACCAGTCAGGTCTTCAGGAAAGACGTCAGGAAACTCACGCACTACCGGCACGTCTGATAATTGTGGCTCTAGCGCGTCCACATCTTTTACGTAGGCCAAGTAAGCGCTACACCCACGTCTCATGTACTTTTCAGCTGTGATCATCGACACGACCTTCGGCACACAACACACCTTATCCCCACGAACCGTAACGGAACTACCATCGGGCGCGGTTAGACGAACTATTTTCTTGCTACATACAATATTGGCTTCATAGCTAGCTAACCAATCCATGCCTAACACCACATCGAAACCTCCTAAGGCCATAACATGCAACCTAGCAGGGAACTCACAATCTTCTAACTCAATCACGCAATCCTCAATCACTTCAGTTATCTTAGTGGACTTACCAATAGCTGTTTCTACATAAAAGGGCTCGTCTATCTTCCTACTCTTATCATGCAATAAACGACAAAAGGCAGTAGACACAAAACTCCTACTTGCACCGGAATCAAAGAGCACCGAAGCACATTCGTGATCCACCAGAAACATACCTGAAACCACTTCTGGATCTGCCCTGGTCTCCTCACGAGTTATGTTGAATGCCCTCACCTTCGCCTTTGAATCGTCACCCTTCCTTTACCTACGTCTTTAACTGTTCCTGATCCTGCTGATTTTCCTTTCTTACAGTCCCTACCCACATGGCCCATCTCGCCACACTGGTAACATTTCCCCGCCTTGCAATCCCTAGCATAGTGGCCCTCACCCCCACACTTAAAACATTTTCCAGTTCTAATTCTACACTCCCCCGAATGACCCTTTCCACACTTTCTACAAACACCTCCTCCACCAACATTTTCCTGCCTTCCGGACTGATCTTCAACCCTCATCCTCTTCTCCCCACTCCTGAAGTTATCACCTCCGAACCTTTTCCCATTGCCATTCTTATTCCCACTCCATCTCTCCACCTTCTTTTATGCAGGCACTGGATCTCTTTCGTCGTACAGTCTCCCAGCTAAATCCACCACCGACCTGAACGTGCCTGGTCTTGCCACAATCATGTGCCTCCTGATATCCACAGGCAAACCCTGTATGTACCTCTTGATCTTCCTGGATACAGGTGTCACCATGTCGGGAACAAGTCTTGCAAGTTCATTGAACTTGGAGGTATACTCTTGATGAGTCATATTCCCAGCCTCCAAATACAAGAACTCCTTTTCAATCTTGTCTAATTCCCGATGAGGGCAATACTCCTCCAGCACTAACTCTTTCAGCTCAGACCACCTCATCTTGGCTATCGATCGCTTTCCTTCAGCCTGGACAATATTGTCCCACCAGCACAACGCTGAGTCGACGAAGGAATGAGTGGCAAACTTAACTTTCTGATCTTCCCGGCACTCACTTATTTCCAGTACCGCTTCCATCTCTCTGACCCAACGATGAGCGGCAGTAGCATTGCCGTTACCGTCAAAGGTCGGGGGCTTGCACCTTTGAAATGCCCCATAGTTGCACCCCCTAGTCGTCTCCCTCTCAGCCTCCTCCTCACTGTCGTCATCATGGATTACCACCTTAGGGTTTGATGGCTCCTCTTCAGATTCCTCCGTCCTCCCAGTGGACCTTCCAGAATTCTTCTCATTTTCCTTCTCCTTCTTATCAGCTTTCTCTCCATCCTTAACTACTTTGAGCACCTCATTCACCACCGAGGGTAAGACATCTTGCATGACATTGTAGATTTCATCGGCAATAGCCTCCTTCACAGTGGATTTGAGGGTGGCTGATCCCTCACCCTCTGGTTGACTATGGAGGTCTGACTCCTCGTGAACAGTCTCGGGAGCCTTAGCTTTGCTCCGGGTGACGCGTGGTGTAGTAGTACGACCACCTCGAGGACGTCCACGTGTAGCCTTCCCAGTTTTCCTACCCGCCATATCTAATTCCTATAAGATTTAAACACCGAAATGGTCATTCAAGTTAATTGCTTAGATCATTACAAGTATGGTAAGTCCTTAATTACAGTGGCTAAGTGTGATTAACTACTTACCTTACCCTCCTGTCCCAATCAATCACTATCCTAACACATGTTAGTGTTCAAATCTACACGTATAGTAAACAAATAGCACACGCACGTATTGCCAGTTTACATGAAATATTTTACCTGATGGCACGTAGCTACTTGGGTTGGCATCCTTCATTTGGTCCCATTCTCAGTTTAAGTTTAGGTTTGAAAAATGTTTTACCCCTTTCTCTTAAACTTTGGCTCTGATACCAACTTGTAAGGCCCCGTTCCCAGGAAACCTCACAGTTGGCAATTCATAGCAAAAAATGAGTTTAATAACAAAACATTGCAGCGGAAAATAATTAAACATTCATTTAAAACTTAAAAACCCCATTGTACTCATACATTTGTCCTTTAAATGTAAATAAAACATATTCCTTGTTCATTAATTACAATAAAGACTTCATTAACAGGAATGCCATCCATATCTCCCCAAGTAGCTTCGTGGTGCCATCCTCAGCATCAGTGCTTACCTGTCCACTATTATGCATAAAAAGTCAGCTACGCTGAGTGAGTTCTAGTTTTATATAAATAAGAAAATATAATCTTTTATCCTTCATATAATGAACACGCATACATCATACTACAAACATTACTTGCATCACATTAAGCACGTTCATTATCTTTCATTATTTCATTACGTTTCACTTCATCATAGGCGAGATTGCACAAAGCAAGATCTCCATGTTGATTGACAACGAATGTCAATCCCCGTCAGTACACGTTATCCATGGTCGCTACCCCCGACGGTTGATCGATCCCCGTCGGTACACATCTTCACGGTAGCTTCCCCCGACAGTTGATCCACACTGCTAGGCACATAGCCCGCTCATGAATACGGATCCATCATCATACATCAGACTCACATAAGTGAAGTCTATCATAGTGCTTGCAAGACTTTTCATCCTCAAACGGGCCCGGGGTAACATTCGTTAAGTTCCACTTCTCATTAATATTATCTTTCACTTAGTATATAATAAGTAACTTATTAAGTACACAACATACCAAGTACTAGTCATCATAACACGTAACCGACCCTCCGCAGGACAGCAGGGGTTCGGGGGCAGCAGCCCCTGACAGCGGGGTCCTAGGGGCAGCAGCCCCTAGTGGGGTCCAAGAGGAAACGCCCCTGGCTGGGGCCGGGCTGCCAGGTCAGCACGCCCGAAAATTATTTTGAGCTATTTAAATGTCACATTTTACTTTAGAAAAATGTATTTTCTTGTTAAAACACCTTGAAATCCTTACCTTGAAAACCTTATGTTTACTATGCATAATAGCCCTAAAAACATGGAAAAACGTTTAAATAAGGGGGGTCTAGAACTCACCTGACTTAGCAATTAGCTTCAATCCTAAGTTACTTAAGCTATAGTCCAAATACTCTAGCTGCACGAAAGTTAATACACAGAAACGTCATTTTCTTCATAAATTCGCCCACAGTTTCGCTGGCAGTTTCGCTGCCAATTTCGTTGGCAGTCTCGCTGTCAGTTTCGCTGGGCAGCACTTCTGCCAGTTTCGCTGGAAAGATTCGCTGCCTTGAGCGCCCAACTTTCGTTGGAATTCCCTAGTTTCGCAATGTCTAAGGTCAGCCTAAGTACTTAGCGAAGCTATCAGCGAAACTGTAGTTTCGCTGTAGCGAAACTATAGTTTCACTACGATTCTCCTAGTTTCGCTGGATAAATGCACAGTTTCACTGGATAAATGCACAGTTTCACTGGATGAATACTTAAATTCGCTGGATCGGGGCCCAGTTTCGCTGGATGAACAGAAACTAAGAACCAGCCCGTTTTTTAACCCAAAATCTTAACTTTTTACGTCCAAATCCTTGGTTTACCTTCCATGAAACCATTTCTAGCATTTTTACACATTTTCATACGTAAAAATTCGACGTTTATGTGTTTCTTTGAGACTTTTGAAACCCCAAAACCCTAGAATCCGGGTTTGATCTACAGAGAGGTTTAGAGGTCGATTCTTACCTTGTTTGTTGCTCCTTTCTTGCGATTTGTTGCCCAAACACCCAGATCTTCAATCCCTTGACCTTAGAAGCTCCAAAACTTGAGTTTCTTGCACTTTCTCTCTTTACTTTCTCTCTCTATGGATTTTTGGAGTTAGGGTTGAAATGAAGAAGATGGTGGCTGCCTTGGGTAGGTTAAGGGCTGATTATGGGCCTCCATTACTCAAGCTCTTGTCCATAAACCCAAATTAGCCCATAACCCTTTTTCCCTTTTCTATTAAATACCCATTAATAAGCCCCTAATCCTTTATGACTCGTTTTGACTTTTCGGGGTGTTACATTGATTATGTGATTATATGTCTTATGTGATTCCTCATATACCTTGAATCTTATCAATACACACATAAATCTTAAATCATATTCTAAGGCATTGTGTGCCTAAATCAAATGGTTATCAAAATGAGCTTTGAATCGTTATTCGTGGTTTACAAAATCTCATCAAAGTCTGTGCCTCACCACTGAATACATGCAATGCTGGAAGAGTGGGATGCCTGTATCTCGAGGTGTTCTGTCTAGGAAAGGTACTCATATAAATCCAAATCAACCGATGGATCCGTTTACCTTACCTGGGAACCCTCAGGATGAGTATCTGCTTCTAGGTACGTATGTGTTCAACAAAGTTGTGGTTGACCTAATACTTTGATTAGTCAACGTACTCGCTTTGATTTACGAATCAAACGATTACACTCGGAACATCTCATTATTATTATGCCAAATTCCCGGTTGTCATTTTCATGTTGTATAGCTCATATTACCCAATTTCATAAAATATCTTAAAGATATTTCAAAATGTCTACAAAACCGATCCCGATCTGGAAACTCTGGCCGTAAGATTGCTGCTATTGTAGCACGTGAGGTTGCTGCGGTCATACCAACCCTCCTAACTCATCTGAATCAAGGCGCAAACCCTGCTCAAATCTCTGTTTATCCTAACCCTCCACGTGCTTGTACCTACAAGCATTTCAGTTCTTGCAACCCCACTAAGTTCAGTGGAACCGAAGGAGCTACCGGATTACTACAGTAGTTCGAAAGCATCGAGAACACTTTCCTAAACACCGAATGGCCTTCAAAACTTTAAACCGTTACTTATGGTTCTCAAGTTCTCTTAAGGAGGTGTCCCATAACTAAGAAACTGCAATGCTGTAGATGGAATTCTTACATCTCGGGATACTTTGCTAATTGGATATTTTATAAGTGGTCACTCACCTCAATGATCGAATAAACTAATTATAACCTTGTTATCACTTATAAGTACGCGTGTCTTCAATAAGGCTATGGTTAACCTCATATCCTGAGAAGTCCATGTATTCCCTTCGATTGTGAATCGAATGTTCACATCTCATTATGATGTCGAATCATTCTTGTCCTTGATTTTGTCTCCCCGATTAAATTATTCAAGATTTAAACACCATCATAACAAATTCTGCTATCTCGAACTTTGATCTTAAGCTTGTAAGCATGATTTTTCCTTTGTTACACGGATGTAACTTGAAATTTTCCGAATTTCTAATTGATATTAATTTCCTTTCGTCGTTAAGTCAAACTTCATACCGCTTGCACCATGAGAGATGCAAGAGTTTGCAAGTCAACCTATGACTAAGAACACTCATGTCTCCTAAATGATTCTATCTCACCAAAGCAGGGGAGATTCCCTTACTTTGATGAATCTCTGTTCGTTTCGATAAACGGTTTCCAATTGTTTGTTTTGTGAAATTTCTTCCTCTGGATTAGGGTGACTTCCTTATCTTGAGGATTGACTTTAATTATTCTTATTGGAACTTACATTTTACAAAAGACATGATCTCACCAAAATAGGATTGAAACCCGTATTTTGGTGACAAATATCAACCTTCGATTGTTTTCTTGTTATTATGAAATTCAATCATCAAGATAGGTAATCTCATTTCTTGATATTCAACTTACCATGGTTGTAATCAAGTGACGAAAAGCATGAAGTAACTTAAAGGGTGAATCAATGTTGGTGATTCGACCTATCAAGCCAAAGCATGATCTCTGAACTTGAAAGAAGACCCGATCGTTTTAGGCTTATTTTTATTCTAAGCTTGGAGCACTTAAATTCTTAAATCGATTTCTCTTCCTTTATCCTCATGTTTTGATCTAGCTATATGAAACCATTTATTCCTTATCTATCGACTTTCATTTTGAGTTATCATCAAAACTTGATTGCACGATGGTAGCCTTCCTAAACAATCTCTCTGCTAAAGATATTATCAACTTATGCTCATGACTTTCTAGTCATACAAATGTTCTCAGCTGTGCTTATGGTTTGTTAAAATGCGTATGTAAACTTACCTAGATATTGCTACCTTGCAAAACATGTTTACAAATACCTTTCCTATTGTTCGCGTCACTTCTTGAATCGCTTTTGAATCCTTAACCTTGAAAATCATTAAAATTCTATCTTGGAATTGAACAACAAGACTCGTTAATATTCTCATTGCGATATGAATATAAAGGTTCATAACCCTTCGTAACTTGTAGACATGGGTTTGGCCTAAAGGAAAAGACATAACTCGGTATGTGTCCAACTGTCTTACCTTCACATATGACAAGACCTAACCTTCGTGATCCTATGGATCTCCTGTTTAACTTTCCTTTCAACTAAAATGCTTCTTATCTTAGAGGTCATGATGACAATTGGTGCATTATAGACCGATTGACTAAAAATTCAATTCAACCCATTATCTCACAATGTCGAGAAATTAACCTGTATCTGTTTCAAATATTCGTATACCGTGGTATGACGTTAAAACATCGATCATTATTTTGAATGATTGATTCATCTTCTGTTTTAATAATATTCTTAACCATCGTTGTGAACTCATTACAAGATCTTCGCATAGCGTATTATTCTTAGACCGATGGTTGGTCAAAGGAGAAATACATATTCACAAGATATACGTTAAGGTCGTTTCATGTTTCAAACCTCAAGGAATGCCTCACCGATGAAAATCTCTACATTCCACTCGACGAAGTCCAGATTGATGAATCTATGCACCTATTGAGAAACCTGTGGAAATTATGGAGCGGGAAGTCAAACAACTCAAACGTAACCGGATACCTATTGTCAAATTCCGCTGGGAATCTAAACGTGGCCCAGAGTTCACCTGGGAACGTGAGGATCAAATGAAATCCAAGTACCCACATCTTTTCATTTCAGCCTCCTCGTGATTAAAATTTCGGGACGAAATTTCCTAAAGCAGGGGAGACTGTAACATCCCGTGTTTTATTAATAAAAAGTTAATTTTATAAAACAAATAAGTTAAATACGTTGACGTTAAATCCCAATAATTACAATAATAATAATAATAATAATAATAATAATAATAATATAATAATAATAATAATAATAACAATAATAATAATAATAATATTTTTATTAATAAATTGTAAGAAAATAAAAAATATAAAAAAAATTGGATTTATAAGTCCAGGGGCTATTTTTGTAATTTAAGAAACTTAAAATAAAAGCTTTTAACATAAAATGTTGACCTTTAAATTACAGGGACCAATTGTGTAATTTTTTTTAAATCACAGCCTCCCCATCCCCCCCCCCCCCGTCGACCCCCTTCTTCACCTCCGATCACTATTCCGGCGACAACTCCGGCGAAGCCAACCACCCAAATCCACTTGGTTTAAACAAATCAAACGCTCCCGACCGCCCCACATGCGAGATTCGAACCTAACCCACAAACAATTTAAAAGAATGTAGTGCGATCTCGAATCAAATATACTTTCGGCCCCTTTTCCTGCCACAATCGATCGCATTAACACTTTTATAATCGAAATAATCGCATATATATGACCATATATCAGTCCCTAATCGATTACACCATTTAAATCCACCTGAAAACACACGAAAACACACCTCCGATCAACCATTCGGCCGTGACTGTTTCTTCGTCTGTTCATCACCAATACATCATCGAATCTGGTAATTAAATACATGTACTTGCTCGATTTTTCATGGGGAACAAAAGCCCCATGATTGCAGATGCTATCAAGATCGAATCGACCTTCAATTTGATTCGGATCAAACTAGGGTTCATATGAATCGGGGGTTATTGGGTATTTGTGTTTAAGAGAAAATGGAATCGAGTTATTACCGCGGCTGAGGCCTTGGTTTGCTGGTTCTGTGCTCACATTCTAAACAAGAGGTCCCGGGTTCGAACCCGGGCACCTACACTTATTTTTTTAAGGGCTTTTAGCCCAAATTAATTTTACAGAAAATTTTTAATAAATATAAAAATTGTTTTTGTAAACTTTTAATATTTTTCGGATCACCAAATAATTTTCTGGATTTTTCTATTGATATTAAAAATTAAATAATTATTTTAAAAACATTTTAAAAATATTATTCTTGGTTAAATCCTATTAAAAATGGGTTTCAACTAATAAATTTATTTCGGTTCAAACGTTATTCTTTCAAAATCATAGTTATCTTAAAATGTTTATTTAAAACTTATATTTAAACCTTATATGTTGATACAAATAAGTTCTTTGAAAATAACTAAACAATTATTTATGTAAAATTGAACTCGAAATAATAAAATCTTTATAATATTAATAGGTATTATTAGTTAAAGTTTATCATGATAATTGTAGAAATTATATATTTTATAATTCATAAATTATTTACAAATATTATTTTCTTATAAACTAAAGCTTTAGATTAATAATTTGTTATTAATCAAAACATTATTCTAATTATTTTTAAATAATAAAGATGTATTTACTTATTAAACCCTATCATTGTTTATACTTAAAGTCATTTCTAGAATACTTAAATGAATAGTCCTAAATTGGATCAAAACATAACAGATTACGTTAAAAACGTATTACTTATAAAAACCCTAAATTCTTATCGAAACCCTAGTTCGCATTTAATCGTTAAACCTTATTATTAATCTAAATCTTAAAATATATAAACACATTTAGGTGCTTGTGAAGGAATTCGTTGGAACATCGTTTAATCCTTAATATCATCTTATACACATATACATCAAGGTGAGTTTCGTGACCCCTTTTTACGCTTATACAACTGTTTTAATCATTTTCAAACTTGGGGGAAAAGAATGCTCACTTACTTAACACATTTTCAAGCATCTTCCTTAGTGGAAGTCTGCTGCAACTCTTATGGTTACTTATCTTGCTTGTCTTGTTGAATGATGTGGTTTGACGCGTGACTCTATACTATGTTGCTACCTTGTGTATTACATGGTGGCTTTACATTTCTATGTGTTATTACTTGATGCTATGTATTGTATGATGTTACTTGTGAATGCTATTGACCATGGATGCTCTCGGCGGTGTGGTTCTTATTCGTGGGTCTACTTTGTGGTTCTTCTTTGCCGAGCATCCATTACAACCATTAATCCCGGTAATGGGACCTAAGGATTGGTTTGGTTGTAACCTATACGTATGCGCTTAGTGGATCTTGCTACGTCATGTGAACTTGTCTTTCAATACAACCATTAGTTCCGGTAATGGGACCTAAGGATTGGTTTGGTTGTAAACTATATGTATGCGCTTTGTGGATCTTGCTACGTCATTTTAAAGTATTTACGCTTTGGGAATGCTTTCTATACAGCCATCAATTCCCGTGTGGAACCGTGAATAGGTTTGGCTGTAGCTATTTATAACTGGTGAAACCGCCTACACATAAGTGTAGTTGCGGTAACTCTTATTAAACTTACTGTTTTCATCTTAACATATTTTATTACTTAAAACCTGCGAAGCTCACCAACATTATTGTTGACCGTTTTGAGCATATCTTTTCAGGTGATAATAATCAAAGAGGATAGCTAGAGCCGATGCCTTAGCAGAGACCCTCAGGACTTCAGTAGATATGCATTAGTGTTTTGACTATCTTTTGAATTCACTTATGAATACTATGTTGAACTTTTTGTTTGTTGGATTTCATGCTGGACTTGGTATTGTTAAATCGATAGACTATGCTAGTCGTGGAATTGACTAACTGCGACACAAGTCTCCGTTTGTGTCGGGTGACGTCATGACACGTTGACTTTCTTCATTTAATGCATCTCTATTAACTTAACAATGTGTTATGACGATCCCGTCCGTTACATCCTCGTGTTTCCGCTATAAGCGGGGGTGTGACAGTCCAGTCGTACGATTGAACCATACGCATGGTCCAATCGCACGAATAGGCCTAGTCGCATCTAATATGGGCCGAGACCTATATATACTAGTTTCAATGTATAGAGAGGGAAGGATTTGAGAAGGTTTGTGCCCGAGGCCTAGGTGCTGCCGGATGAGAGGGGAGATCATGCTCGATCTCCCCTTGCCAAAGTCGTGATTCGTCTGTTTATTGAGCTTGTAATCATTCGGTTTTATTAATGAAATCATTCGATTATGGTTCATACTTTTGTTTATCTTTTGGTTTTTCTCCTTCCGTCAAGAACACGCTCGAATGTCTACCGATTCAGCGACTTCACATTTGATAAATATAAATGTTTGCGCCACGTAAGTAGTTGTGGTTTCATCCTTTAGACTCGTTAAAGATGTGTGATGGTTTAACAAAGCTCATAATTTTTTTAGTTACTTGTTAATCATTTTCATTAATTATAACTAATATTAGTTTTTGTAAACAATCACTTATCATCCGAAATGTTAATACAAACACGAGTCAAAAGCACTTACTAGACCAAAAACGTGTATTTAAAACAACTCCTTGTTCGTTAAAAATTATACCGGAATGTTCAAAAAATGTATCGAAGAGTGGTCACGCCTTCATGGCCATGCCTCTATCACAATGATGTGACGCGGTGTGTAGGTAGCGGATTGCGGACCACCCGATGTGGCATAACGCTCCCTCCACACACAATCCATTTACATTTGATTTAAGCTTTGTAAGATCATGACTATTTTATTTTATAAACCGAGATTTATCAGTGGTGGTTCTTGTCAATGGTCTAATCCGGTCCAAATTATCAAACCATTAACTATGGTTTAGAAAACAAAAAAAAACCTAACTAGTCTTTGGGTAGATTTATCAGTTTGATGTTTTGTTTTTATTTCAAGTTTTTTAAATTATTAGTTTGCAGTTAACTTTTTTAAAAAATAATAAATATGATTCATAACTACAAGGATTAAAACAAGTTACAAACTCCCATCATAGATCCAATTTCAAGAAAACAAAAAACCGAAAAGCTATTCATAGAATGTTTTAAATTAAAACTTCTAAAGAGTAGTGACAGCCAAATGGTTTGGTTTGAAGACCTCTTTCAATTTGTATAAGACTTGTGGCGATCAAGGATGAGAGGAGACAAGATGAGCATGTAATCTAATTAGAATCGATATAATGTTTTCTACTTTTCTTCAACTTGGCCACCTTGACCGGGGTTGATAGAGGCGAGGATACTAGTATACTACTCTACACATTCTTGTGTACCAAGTGAGTATATTATGTATACTTTTATACAATTAGTTTGTTTAGCCAGCTATACTTTAATAATTGTAATAAACTTTTAAGCAACTATATGCAATTGCCCCATTATCATATGAAGTGATCACTAAGTTGGATTAATTACTAATATATTACTAAAAATATGTAAAAATGAATAAAGCTGCTTAGAGTGTAACTTTTCAAAGTCAATAGTAACACTGACCATTAATTAACGAACCAAGCCAAAGTACAAAATAGAATGCATTCATATTGTTTAAAATGTATACAGAACCATGCCCAAACACATAAGCTTAGTGATTAAATGCAAAAAATTATACTGGTAGAAAAAAGAACATAAAATCTTTTGAAAGTCGAATGTTAATGAGTTGACCAAATTAAAGTGTGAAATCGGTACCTTCTCCATTTAAAAGCTCACCAATGCAAAACTGATGTAAATTTTCATACATTTTCTTCCACTGCTGGACCATTTCCATGGCCCTTTTGTTATCAACTTTCAGTCTCTCTATCTCCATTTCAGAAGCTCCACAAGAACCCTGTTGCTGCAAGAAACATTGAAAATTTACAAAATCACGTCTCTTCGAGTAAAAAAATGCTTCTTAAATTTGAATTTGGATCTATTTTTCATCATGACGGGTAAAATGCATAGAGCTAAAAAGAGGAACGGGTCAGATGTTTACAACATCCATAATGATTTCTTTCAAAAGTATATAAACTAATAGCTTTTACAATCATAATTAACATGCTGTTTATGTACAGAAAAAAAAAAAAGGGAGCACAGAAAGGGTCAACAAATCAACCTAACCCGTTTTGACCAGTTACCCAACCTAAACATTTCCACCTATACATTAATGCAATGAAATGAAGCAACTTTTCTGTGCATTTTAAAAAAACATTCAATTATATTTAAATGTCTTAAAGTACACTTCAATAACAAGAAGAAAAGGGAGTCAAAGAGGACCAAAGTCAATATCATTAATCTTTTGTAACAATGATAACAACTGTAACTTGAAAATTTCCCAAAGATGAAAATGTTGTATGTCCAGTGTGCCAAGGGATATGTTTCTTCAAATAAAGTATCTTGTTTGGAGTAAAATGGTACTAACAAGTTGAGTCTAAAGTTCGCAACAATTATCCACATTGAGGGGTGTTAAAGGGCCAGTCACTCCATTAGCTATTAGCTCGTCAAATGCACGATTCGGACAAAGCTCAAGGCCGAGCTTCGCTCGTTAAATGCACGATTCGAACAAAGCTCAAGCCCAAGCTTTATATATTGACCTTGATTAGGCTGTGTGGTGTCTAAACGAGCACATTACTAATATAAATATAATAACATTTATTTAATTTAATTAGTATATTATACATTTATACATAATAAATATTGTTATATATACTTGTGATATAAAGGTTAAAAACTAAATAATATATATTATATTATATATATAAAATTAATATAAAAATAATTATCTATGCACATACAAAATAAATAATTATACATAATACACAAGCATAGCTCGTAAATTAATCACAAGCCTAGCTTGAGCTTTAGATGCAAAGCTCGAAGAGAACCCAGCTCGAAGAGAACCCAGCTCGATAAACTACCTTTACACTCCTACGTATTCATGAAAAAAGCACACACCTGAAGTTCATTGATCTGCTTGTTCATGGAGTCTACAGTGGTATAGATCGCATCACAAGGACTGTGATAATCAAGCTCAGGAGTGATGTATACGCTAAGATCCGAGTTTTCATCTATTGATGTGAACTTTTCAAGTGGTGGTGGCAATGTCACCTGCTTTCTTGCCATTATACCTTGATTATTTGAAATTGTTCGAGGGTAACGAGCTGGTGGTTGTTCAATAACAAGAATATTGTTAACAGGACCTGAATAAACAAACCAGATAATTGGATATATAAACAGCACATCATGAAAAAGGTAAGATGCACACAAACACACATGTCAGCAATCTTCCTAATAAAGACCCTTACGAGGTGGCAAGACGGTCGGATTAGTACCGAGTAAAAAGGGTTCAGAATCAGATTAACCAGGTCATTTTGATCGCGCATCAATAAAAACTCAGGTCAGGTTGGGTTGACCCTGTAAATTTTTTTTATTTGTTTACAATTATTGCAATAATTCAACTAGAAAAAGTATAGTGGTATAATTATAGTATAACTCTTCAAAAACAACCTTAGGAGAAGATTGCATTAATGAAAAACTTTGAGTGATTTCAACTTGTTTGGCCCGTTCCTCTTTCAGCCAAAGTTTACTTGATCCCAATTAAATCATTGGGATACAATACAAACTAGTTCTACCGATTAATAAGAAGAAGGGTCAAAAGAGTCATCTGACTCATCTCTACTTTAAAAATACAACCACCTTCCCCGGCCAACTACTTGGGTAAGTCCATTGTAACACAGCAGACATTGTAAAAAGGTTAACAAAGCTACAACCTGGGCTCTGTAAAAGGCCCTTATTTCTTAAAAGCATTGTATAAATGTAATTAAAAAAGGTAGTATTGTAAGAAACAGGATTAATAGGTAATCGGTGGGTAACCGTTGCAATTTTTCACCTAATCAACCATAAAATCAGTAGGCGGTAAAAATTGGTCAAATTTGGTCAAATTGAAAAATTATATGCAAGATTGAAAAGATAATTGTATATATATAACTTTCAAATTTTACATATGAATTTCAATCCGGATAATCCCATTAATCCTGATTAATGGCTAGTTACGACCCCACCACCCGACTAGCCCCTGCGATTTTTACAACCATGAATTGGATCGTACCTTTTGCATGTTTAAAAACACGTATAATATTATGTGTTTTAGTGTCCCAGACTCGAACGAAGCCATCCTCTGACCCGGCAACCAATCGAACTCCATCCAGGGCAAAGGCCAAAGAGCATATAGCCTTACTGTTACAACCACCATTGACCATATTTACATGATAGCTTAATGACACGCAAAAGAAAAAATTCATGATGTTCGTCTAAAGAAAAAAGATTACAAATCCTCAATAACATCAAACACCCTGCTGACAGAACATAAAATCTCTGTTTTCCTAGACCACGGTAGTCTGAGCAAAATATATATTCCACATGGATGATAACCTGTCAACAGAGTTTCAGTTTCTGTTTTGTACGAATAGATTGCCCACGCCCCACAGATTGTTTTTTCTTTTTATGCAAGTCAAAAATATAAATGGTCAGAGAAAAACATCCACTTTTCTCAACTATTAATAATCCATATGAGCAACAACAATGTGCCAGGATTTACGAACAATATTACATGGTATTTTAAAATTTTGTAATGATGACATACAAATTATTATTCATAAAAAATAATCATAATATTCAAGTATTCATCAGAGAAGAAAGAAATCCCATATTTGTAGCAAAATGAGATTACGATGATGGAAACGTTGGATTACTCAAACTGGTATACGTCTGACAATTATTAAATAACAAACCTGCATATTAAAGAGTTGACTTACCTTTGATCAGACAATGTACCAATGATATGCAACCCGTAGTTGTTGTTGGATTTTCCTAGAGAATTGAGCTCTGCAATGTATATCTTGCCATCTCTACCACCAGCGTAAAAAACATGCTCTCCGGGATCCAATGCAACTGCATCAATCACTGAAGGGAACACGATATTTCTCAACAAAATTCCCATAGCAAGGCTCCATACCTGCAATGATAGATGTTATGCTAAAAGAATATAAAACATAAACATCAACAAGCATTCAGTGATCCTACAAACTGGAGGAGGAAAATTTAACGTGGTAAGGGATCAATACAGTAATTTAACGTCCATATCAAAACCAGACTGGCTACGTCGTGTTAAACACTGTTTTATCCACCTCTTTTATACTTTCTTATATATAATTTGTGTTAAAATGATCATGTTTCTTATAATACAGTGATATAGTAGATTGCATTCACTGAAAATACACTTGGGACCAATTTGACCCATTGGATATAAAACATAACCTACATGTTCCAAAAGTAAATGGTTGAAATTGCCACCTCCATTGTAAATGCCTTAAAAAATCAGTGACCATACTCAGAGATAGCCCATGATTTTATGCAATAGATTGGAAAATCATGCAGCTTAAATGCAGTGCCTTAGCCAAGTTGTATTTTCCTTTCAAAGCATAAAAGGATGTACAGCAGTATAACCATAATAGAAGCAATTGAAAATGTTAAAACTCTTAGGGCAATTTCATATCCCCCTCTAAACTTGTAAAATTACATATTTCCCCGAATCATGCTTGAAGATCAGTGTACATGATGCATTGAAAACTTGTGTTTTGTGGAAATAAGTAATTATACAAGTTTACAAGGGCATATATGTAAATCCCCCAAAACTCTAATGCATGATTTTTAGATAATCATCAATAGTGTTTAACATGCAGAATAAATGCACTTGATAGCACTATGGAAATATATATTTAAAGGTAGAAGACAGCTTAACTACCATTTTCATTGTGAAAAAATAGTGTTCTCTAAAATCACATAATCATTGATTTAAGAACTAAGGGATATAAACCTTGCAAGTACGATCCTGTGAGGCGGACACTATTATTGCATTAGATCCTCCATAGCCTGTAACAATATCGGTTACAGGCAAAGCATGCTCAGAGAAACTATACTCATAGAGATGCCCTGATCTCTGCTGTCGTTCCTCATCAAATATCCTAATCACAAAATTTATAAAAACGAAATAATAGTTCATTGTCACAAACCCTAAAAAATTCATTTCATGCATATAAAAAAAGGTAAATGAACACTACATCAGAAGGGACCAGACTCGAATAGATCCATCCTCAGCCCCAGAAATCAAGAGCGACTGATCCATAGAAAACACCAAGCATGTAACAGCCCTATAGTGACCATGCCACTTTTTCAGTAATCTACCAGTTGCAACCTATAATAGATAAAATAAGATGATAAGGCTGATCAAATAACAATGTTAAAAAAAGGGTAATATGAGAAAATTGTTAAAACAATCATCAAGAGGATGTACGCCACACACTCACGCACATGTAGACTTAATATAAAAAAGACTTGCTTTTCAATCCAATTAACATTCTCTCTAATGAGGCATCATAATCTTACTTTTATCTTACAGTAAAAGTGTAAACAGAATACATAAAGATAACTATAATTTTAATATAATCTGAAGACACAATCAGATAAACTGAAAGAAAAACACAAAATGAAAAGAAAAGAAACATAACTTTCAAATTATCTTAGCAAATAACAATAACCCAACAGCCTGAAAATGAAATAATGAAATGACATTACTAATTACCTCCCACAAGTATATATCACCAGAAACTCCACCCCCAACTATGTAAGTGCCCTCACTATTACAAGCAAGAGGATTGATTGCTTCAGCTGGAAAACTCTTCACTTCTACCTGAGGCTGCAACAGCAAAAATGATATTATAAGTGGATGCCTACTTTTGAGCTTCTAGAATTTAAATTTGATTCTTTAAGATGCACCATATATATGAACTACTATAACATCCCAATTCTCTATCTATAGGCATAGCACTTGTAACAGCACAAGTGTGGTCTCAAATATCAGGCAAAGAGCATTAAAACCTACCAGGATGAAAGTTACAGAGTCTGATATCCAAACAGATCAAATATCAGATCTTTACTCAATAACACCAAACTTTCACTTCAGTAATACAATTACCTTATTCCAGGACCAGAAGAGAATGGAACCAGAAGAAGATGAGGAATCACGAAGCTGAGAAGAGGCGATGAAGCGTCCGGCGACGGATACGAGGGCGTGAGAAGGAGAGGCGCATGAGCGATAACGAAGGTGTTCTGCACCGGAACGAAGGTCCCAGCAACCGATTCCGGCGTCAGTGGAGGAAGAAGCGATCACTACTTCGTCTTCCATTTGATGTTTTGTCGCCGGAAGGAGGTTTGCCGGTCGCCGGAAGGAGGTTTGCCGGTGGCCGGAGGGTTTTACTTCAGACGACGGGGGTTTAGGAACTGCAAAGGCCAATGCCCTGAGGTTTTACTTGTGTGCGCATATTTAACTAACTTTTTCATTTTTATAACAACAACAGTCCTATTAATGTAATTTCCAACTTTTTACGCTTGATTTGTATCTATTTTAGTCCTAATTTAACAATTACGTTTCTTCATTTCATTCAAAATTATTGTTGCGAACCGAATCGAGTCCAAATCAAACGTAAAAAAATAAAAGTTATGTCACTGAGACTGTTTTTGGTAATAAAAATAAATTTAAGAGTGTTACAAGCCAAATTAAAATATGAATTATTATCGGCTAATAAGTAATAGTTTGTTTGAATTATTAAAATCCAATTGTCTTTAAATTATAAACAATAATATAAAGAGACAAAGAATTTTATTATTCATAAATTCTTTAAATTTAACAATCATTAGCTACAAATTAAATTATATTTTAAAAAATTAAGTCTCATTAAAATATTTTTAACAAAACCTTATTTATTTCTAAAAAGAAATTATGATTAACATAGTATTAAATTAGCTTTATTAAGGAAATTTTGAAGTCAAAAACTTTACCAAAACTTATAAGTTTAATTTGGTGAGTACAGGAGGATAATCCTAGGCGGAGCCTAGGTAGAGATGATGTGAACATGCTAAAAAATAAACATGTGCCTGTTAATTATTTTATTTTATTAGTATAGATGTGTTGTAAAGTGAGAGATAACCAAACACACCACATGAGTTGTTATACGGATCGTGCAAGTAAGTTTTTTTTTGTTATGTGAGACGTATGAGAGGTTTTACATTTTACGGGCCTTATGAGAGAGAATGTGGATTGTTAGGAGTGATCTTATACACACTTAGTAAATAGTATAGGATATTAAAAGTAAGGTGGTGTTTGTTTTTCCCAAAAAGAGCTTCTAAAGCTCTTTTGTCTGCGCCAAAAGAGGCGGGCAGATGTTTGAGGTCTGCAGAGTGTTTGTTTTTTGGAAGACGTTTCATTAAAAAACGTCTGCAGGAGGTCTGTATGGAGAAGATGTGGACCTATGTCTTCTGAGATCTTCTAACCTCTTCTCACATCTCCCCACCCTCCCCACCTCCCCCATCGGCCACCCCACCTCCCCCACCGGCCGGACCATCGTCGCCCCACCACCAGCCCTTCCACCAGCCCCGTCATCCACCTTCGTCGCCGGAACCATCCCCTGTCGATCCACCCCATCCCCATCGACCTTCAACCGACTGCAACCACCATCGACCTTCAACCCCATCCCCAAATCCACCCATCGAACCCGTGAACCCGTGAACCCCAAATTCAACAGTCGACCACCATCGACCGACCCCCAATTCAATCCCTGTCGACACAAAGCTAGAGAGAGAAAGTTGTAGAGAGAGGGTGTCGGGGGCGAAGTGTAACGCCCCGAAATTTCCCGAAACGAGCCATTTAATAATAATGGGCTTTTAAGGGTTAATTTAAGAAATAAAGGGGTAAATTAGTGGGCTATGGATCAAATTAGCCTTAATGGGCTAGACTTGGTGGGTTTAAGGGCCCTAATCAGCCCTTAAACATGCATAATCAGTCCCATTCCATCACATTACAACCCTAGCCACCAATTCGTAGAGAGAGAAAGTAGAGAGAGAAAGTGAAGAAATTCAAGATTTGGAGCTTGAAGGTTGGAAGGATTGAAGTTCTGGTGGATTGGAGCATCAAAACACAAGGAAAGAGCAACAAAACAAGGTAAGAATTGACCTCTAAGGCCTTCTGTAGATCAAACCCGGATTCTAGGGTTTTGGGGTTTTGAAAAGTTTAAAGAAACACATAAAGGTCGAATTTTTACGTATGAAAACGTGTAAAAAGTTTAGATTTGGTTTCATGGAAGGTAAACTAAGGATTTGGACGTAAAAAGTTAAGATTTTGGGTTAAAAACGGGCTGGATCTGAGTTTCTGTTCATCCAGCGAAACTGGGCCGCGATCCAGCGAATTTAAGCATTTAACCAGCGAAACTGCGTACTCATTTAGCGAGACTAGGAGAAATTCCAGCGAAACTACAGTTTCGCTCAGGCGAAACTACAGTTTCGCCGGTAATCTCGCTAAGACCCAGACTGACCTATGGATGTTGCGAAACTAGGAAATTCCAACGAAAGTTGGGCGCTCCAGATAGCGAATCTGTCTAGCGAAACTAGCAGAAGTGCTGCCCAGCGAAACTGGCAGCGAAACTATGGGCGAAACTATGAAGAAAATGATGTTTTTGCATATTAACTTTCGTGCAGCTAGAGTATTCAGGCTATAGCTTAAGTAACTTAGAATCTAAGCTATTGGACAAGTTCAGGTGAGTTCTAGACCCCTCCTTTACCCGTTTTCAATGATTTGGGGTGATGTGCATACTAAATTACATACTTTTATGATGATGGTTTTTAAGACATTTTATCAAGAAATAAATTTTCCTAAAGTAAAATGTGCCATTTAATAGTTCAAAATAATTTTCGGGCGCGCTGACCTGGCAGCCCGGCCCCAGCCAGGGGCGTTGCCCCTTGGACCCCACTAGGGGCTGCCGCCCCTAGAACCCCGCTATCAGGGGCTGCCGCCCCCGAACCCCCGCAGTCCCGCGGAGGGTTAGTTATCTAGTTTATCTCTCATGATTGATGAAATGTGAATGCTTAGACTAAGAGTTTGCTTCTTATTACGGGTTAAGTGTATGTGAAAACTAAAGATATAAGTGAAACTTAAAGAATTGTTATTGGGCCCATAACATGTACCTTGATAAAGTGATAAAGTAAAGTCTTGCAAGCAATTGATAAAAGAGGGTTGCATTCGTTGTACCCTCACCAGTGATAAAGTGATAAAGTATGCTCGAACAGGCAGGTCAGTAAATCCTACATTGGCATGACAATAATGGCCTGATCGGGTACGACAGTAAGTCCTTAATTGGCATGTCGGTAAAGTCCTAGGCGAGCCTAGGCACCGACAGTGACAGAGAATTGACGGATAAAGAAGAGTAACAAATAACAATAAATGATAAAGTATTGATAAAGTGATAGCCTGTGTGTATTTATATTTTGATAGACAATGATTATTTTCAACTGATAAAGCTAATATATTTTACAAAAGTTATTTAGCAAAGTAAACCTAGAATTCACTCAGCGAAGCTGACTTTTGTATGCATATCAGTTGACAGGTGAGAGTTAGAGCTATGGGATAGAAGCATGAGATTGAAGCTTCTTGGCACTAGAAGACTGGCATCCCTGATGAAATAAAGATTAAGAGGACTTTAAATAGTTTTAAGAATTAAAGACAATGTTTATATTTCATTTGTAATGGATTGAAATTTACAGTATTTTCCGCTGCAATATATATTTATACACATATGAGTAAATGACTGTTTTAAATCGATGTTTTGTTGTGAATGACCAACTGTGAGGCTTCCCTGAGAAAGGTGGGCCTTACACGAAGGTGGGTGTCGGCGGTGAAGGCGGTTTTGAAGGCGGTGGTCTACGTCGGTGAAGGTGCTCCGGCGTAGGTGGGGTGGCGTGGGGCGGCTCCGGCGAAGGCGGGTGAAGGCGGGAGAAAGTTGCAGAGAGAGGGAGAAAGTTGCAGAGAGAGAGAGGGGGAGAAAGTGGATTGGAGAAAGTTGTGTGTCAAAGGTTTAAAAACAATCTTAATATGTCATTTTAATAATTTGCAGATTTTAAAAACAAACAGTCTTCTTATTACAGACTGCAGACGTTTAGTCCACCTCTTCTCCTGCAGATGTCTGCAGATGTGGTCCGCAGACTGCAGACGTTTTACCTCTTCAGAAACAAACAGCACCTAAATGTCTTTGGAAAGAAAATAATTTTATTGTAATCACGAATCAATGTGTAAATTTAAGAATTTTCAAACCTAGACTGCAATCTAGCATGTGGATTATTGCACGGTGTGTTTTTAACCCTGATCGGTAGAACACTAAATAAAACCCTAAGCTATTCATGAGTCAGTTTCTTTCTAATTTTAGACACTTGAACTGATATACTTGAACCCCCAATGTATGTTCCTCAATTTTACTTTTAGGCCTACATATGTTAGGGCAAGATGGTACCATGTTTCTCGAGAGTCTTAGTCTGATAGACATACATTACTGATATAAGATACCTTATCTCTCAACCTTATAAGAAGTGCTCTAGTCAATTATTAAGAGAAAACTACACGTAGATGATATTAAACATACTAACCTAGACAATCATTGTCTAAAAAGACCTAATAAAGTTCGAGAATTGTATTTATACAATCGGTGATCATTTACCCATCTATATAATCATGTCTCATCGAGAGTGCTCACCCAAGATTACCATAACATTAACATAACATAAATCACGCACTTAGTTTATCATAAATTACATAAGTTTCATCCAATTAGGATGATAATAAGAGTTTAGCTCATAATGAGCTTGAACACATGTTGGACCAAAAGAACCAATGAGCCAAGATCAGGAAAACCTCTAAGTCCCACATGACATCACAACAACTGCTGAAGACTCCTATCAGCTGTTCTGACAAAGTCTGAAGAATCAAAGTCTGAAGATCAAAGATCTGAAGTACAACAGCTGATGAACTTCAAGTACTGAAGACAAGTGCTGAAGATCAAAGTTGAAGAACTGAAGATCATCTACTGATGCACAAAGACTGAAGACAAAGACTGAAGACAAAGACTGAAGACAACAGCTGATGACATCTACTGAAGTCATCAGCTGATACATCGTCTGAAGCCCAAGTCTGAAGAACCAAGTGCTGAAAATTCAGAGTTTGTCACAATAGCTGAAGAAGTCTTCTTCAGTTGTTGTGATGGTTTTCCCTTTTCAGTAGTTTTGTAATTTTATTTCAGTAGTTTGTACAACAGCTGAAGAGCTTGTTCTTCAGCTGTTATAGTATCAGTAGTTATAAACGACTGAAGAGTTTGTTCTTCAGTCGTTGTAGGATTTTCAGTAGTTTACTTTTTCAGTACTTGTAAAAAGATAGGAACACTTTTGTAAGAAGATGTCAGTTGTTGACATCTTCAGTAGTTTTATGTTCCATCAGTTGTAATTTTAATAATCGGTTGTGTAACACCCGGAAGTTTGACTTTTTGGTAGGCTATGTGACTGAGCCTCAGTCGCCTGTGATTTATGCGACTGGAGGTTCAACCGCATGGCTATTCGGCCGATTGAAGCTCAAATGCACGATTGGAGTTCAACCGCCCGAATGAAGTATGAGCCGCATGGAACACGTGCGATTGGGGTCCAATCGCATAGTGTTGATGCGACTGAAGGTCCAGTCGCCCCTGGACCAGATGCGAATGAGCTATGGGTATAAAAGGGGAGCAGCTCCATTCTCCTTCCCAACACTTGCATAATTCAGTCGGGAAGAGAGCAGAGAGCGACCGAGAGCAGAGAAGAAAGAGGGAAAGTGCTGACCGAGCTCCGGATTTGTCGAGAAGATAGCCAAATCGAAGCTCATCAACTTCTACCTGTTAATGTGAGTTCTAGGACCCCTCATTTACATATTTTCAACTGATTTTGGGGCTGGATCACATATAAACCCTAGTTTTATAAAAGTGTGTATTTGACCCATTTGATGAAATCTTAGATAATGTGATTAAAGTATGATTTAGGACTTACACATGCTTGTATGATGTCCTAGTATGAATCCCTGAGGTTTGGGAGGGTCAATTTGGGTTAAAAACAGGTTTAAGGTGAGTCTGGGTACCTTGGTTCGCGACTACTGTTCATGAAGAACTCCAGTCGCTGCCCAGTTAGGGTTATGCGACTGAAGGGCCATTCGGCCGAATGAGTGTCGGTGGATGTCCAATCGCCCGATTGAGGTTCAAACGCACGATTGAGCCTCAGTCGCACGATAGGCTATGCGATCGAGGGTTTCGGTCGCATAAGCTCAATCGCAGAGTAGTTCAGTCGCATAGACCCATTCGCATAGTAGTACAGACGCACGACTGAGGGTTCAGTCGCATAGACCCATTCGCATAGTAGTACAGACGCACGACTGAGGGTTCAGTCGCATAGACCCATTCGCATAGTAGTACAGACGCACGACTGAGGGTTCAGTCGCATAGACCCATTCGCATAGTAGTACAGACGCACGACTGAGGGTTCAGTCGCATAGACCCATTCGCATAGCAGTACAGACGCACGACTGAGGATCAGTCGCATAGAAGCCCATTCACATGACTCAGTCGCATGGAGGCCATGCGACTGGTGTATGTCCAGTCGCCCGAATAGGGCTGATGTGAATTAATAAGAAGGGAATGTATGATGTATGTGTGCTAGGTATGATGTTGCCATGATAGATGGTGAATACTGATGATCTGTAAATATCGATGTTCCTTGATTTGATGCATGTTTATCCCTCCATAGTATTACATGTTATCACTAATTGATGAAATGAAAGTATTATGTAAAGTACAGAGAAAGAGTAATAAAGAAAGAGAAAGGAACATTAATAAAAGTAACAAGTCTTGCAAGCCTATAGGAGTTACACGACTATGTGTCGTTAGCTCAACTGTGTTGCGGGCTAGCTACCCATTGACGCACACAGGGTCAATCAATTGAGATTGGCAGGACCTTGTGGCGTGCCCCGGATGTTCGGGTCGGCCTTGTACATAGTACACATAGCCCTTTCGGGGGATACAGTTGAACCCTTCGGGGGAATACACATAGCCCTTTCGGGGGATACAGTTGAACCCTTCGGGGGAATACACATAGCCCTTTCGGGGGATACAGTTGAACCCTTCGGGGGAATACACATAGCCCTTTCGGGGGATACAGTTGAACCCTTCGGGGAAATACACATAGCCCTTTCGGGGGATACAGTTGAACCCTTCGGGGGAATACACATAGCCCTTTCGGGGGATACAGTTGAACCCTTCGGGGGAATACACATAGCCCTTTCGGGGGATACAGTTGAACCCTTCGGGGAAATACACATAGCCCTTTCGGGGGATACAGTTGAACCCTTCGGGGGAATACACATAGCCCTTTCGGGGGAACACAGTTGGCCCTTCGGGGCATATAGATGGCCCGACATCCATTCTCCCATCGCGCATATAGTTGGGGTATCGCTCACTGGTCCACATAGAAAGTGAAACATAAAGATAAAGTTACAGACAAGGCATATAGTACAGAGAACGAACGTTATTTGTTCATACAGTTGATGCGTGCTCGCATACACAGTACAGTATAGTATAATACAGAAAAAGGGTATTTTTATATACTACTTATAAAACTAGAACTCACTCAGCAACGCTGACTTTTTATGTGTTTCCAGTTCGCAGGTAGTGTTGCTGAGGATGGCACTAGGCGGCTACTCAGCTCTTTTGGGAGGGCATTCTCCATTTTATAATGCTGCAACGTCATGTGTTGTGGGTCTATAACGCACGCAACATGTCACATTGCCTGCCATTATGAGATTTCTTGAGGATTCCCATAAACGGGATTACTTGAGAAATCTCCTTTATATATTTTTGAACTTAATATCTTCTTTTCGAAGATAAACATATTTTCTTTTATTATTATCTTTCAGTAGAGGTCGCTGTATGACCCTATGGTTGCTGAGGATTCGAGTAAACGAGATTACTTACGTAATCAAAGGTTTCATATGCTTCAGCAGCAATCATAGTAAAGTTAGGCAATGTAAAGAAAGCTTGTAATAGCGCTTTTGTAATGTAATGCAACAACAGATGTTTTGTAAATGGACTACGTTGTATTAAATGGCAAAAGTATTCATAGTAAAAGTTTATGATTTAATGTTTCCGCTGCAACTGCTCAACTGTAAAATTATGAGCATATAATATATGCGTGTTTATGTAAAATATATGCAATGAAAGACCGACTATAGGGTTCCCGGGATCGGGCTTTACAGGTTGATGTCCTGTCAAAGGACATCATCACCATCCTTTTGCCGCCTATAAAAGGATGGTGAACCATGCTGTTTTAATTGCCGAAATGTGTTGAGTAATAGAAAAATTAATTTTTCGCAGAACTCTTCTCTCTCTCTATGATTGTACTGTTACATGCAAAACGTTTTGTATTCCTGATTTAATTGCTAATTTCGTGCTAAATCCGCTGCAAACCAATTTGATTGATCAAACGAGAGGCTGAGATCCTGTCAAATGGTATCAGAGCAGGTTAATCATTGATCGATTTCACTATTGATCATTTGAAACTGCTCTTTTGATCTCTACATTTGATCGAATTAGCAATTTGCAAGAATTAGCCATAGAGAGTGAGTTTCTGCTGTTTCCGGCCAAAATCTTGAGGTTCTCTGGTGGTCTTGAGTTACGTTTGTCTTGCTTAAACTTGTTTTGACTAAAATCTAAGATGACGACACCAACTAATGATCCTTACAATACTGGTTCCTCAACCAAGCCTCCGATGCTTGTGAGGAACGAGTATAACATATGGTAAAGACGTATGCTTCACCACTTGGCTGTCAATAGTGCTGGTTGTTGGAAGTCAGTGGTGCATGGACCATACAAGCCTATGGTGAGCGTCCCTGAATCTAATGAACAGGTTGCGAAGAAACCTGAACAATATTCGGACGAAGATCTAAAGCTGTTCGAAATTGATGCTAGAGCCCATGGAATTTTAGCCATGGCTATTCCTAATGAGATTTATTCAGGGCTCTTGCATCATGAGTCTGCTCATGACCTATGGGTTGCTCTAAAGGAACAATTTGGAGGAACTGATTCGGTCTTAGCAAACAATAGGGAAATCCTCGCCCAACAATATGAGACATTCTCATATAGAAAGGGTGAGACTCTGACCCAGCAGTTTGAGCGGTTCTCTTGTTTGATCTCTGAGCTGAAGATGGTCAAACAAGAGTACTCCAACAGCCAGATGAACAACAGGTTCCTCAGGTCACTTCCTGAGAGATGGGACACTTATACCATTGTCCTACGCTCCAGTGCAGACCTGGAAACTCTATCTCTCACCCAACTTCATGGGAAACTGCTCACTTTTGAGAGAGAGATAGAGCAAAAGAGGAAGTTGTCCACTTCTGGTAAGCTCGCTGATGACTTTGTCCAAGGTAATGCTGCCTTAATAAGTCAGGAGTCAGAATATGCTTCATCAGAAAGTTCTTATGATGAGCATATTGATTTCTATACCACTCAGAACAAGCTTTTGTTGTGTTAGTAGTTCAGGAGGTAGTGGTGACAACTTGTGTTTTCTGATGGAGGACTTGAAGGGCATTCTGGATGATGATCAGGAAGAGATGGATATTTTGAACCAAATGGCAATGATAAATATCCGCTCTCAAAAGTTCTACAAGAGAATTGGTAGGAAATTCCCTGGACTCTTTGGCAAAACCAAAGTTGGTTTTGACAAGAGCAAGTTGAGGTGTCACAAGTGCCAAAGGCTTGGACACTTTGCAAGAGAGTGTAGATCATCTGGATCTAACTCCTCTACACCCTTTGTGACTTTTCCCAGCAATAGCTCACAGCACAAAGGGCAACCTTCCTCCAGTTCTGGCCATCCATCACAAGCACAGGCATCACCTGCTTATTTTGTGCCACAAGGTCATATGCCATATCCTTACCCCTGTTACTACATGCCTCAGCCTAGTCAAACTCAAGCACCCTTGGCTCAACCACCTCATGCTCTTCCTGAGCCTCAATCTTCCCAATCTCATCATCACACACAACCTCAACAACACAGCTTTTTCACCCCAAGTGTTGTTGACTGGAGTAGTCTACCAGATGAGCTATCTGGTCAAGAACAACTACTCCAAGGTGCTGGTCAACATGGTGGTGACCAACCTTTTGGAAATCTTGCTCTGATGGCCCTTGATTCTGCTGAGGGGTCATCATCCAATGCCTCATCTCAGGTATCCACTGAGGCTAAAGCCAAGCTTTGTTCTGAATCATGCATAGCAGCATTTGCTTCTATTAGAGAAGCAAATGTAGCTTTAATGGATAAAAATCTTGAGCTTGAGCACATTATTTCCAAAAGAAAAGCTGATTTTGAGGCTGCACTAAAAGATAAAAATGATGAAATTTACAAGCTTAAATGCCAAATAAAGATGATAAAGCTAGGGAAGATGTACTTCTAGAGAAGTACAGAGACCTCAAGGAAACTCTTGCAACCACCCAAGTTGAGTGTGATCGATGGGTGCAATCATGCAAGGGTTTTGAAATGCTTCTTAGTAAGCAATCAGCTTCCAATGTGAAGTTTGGCATGGTTATAATCACACTGCTCCTCCTACAGATTTCACTCCAAGAGCAGAAGTTGAATCTGATGGGGAGAGCAATAACCAATCCTTCTCATATGTGACCTACTATCTTCTGAATCAGCATCATCAGAGATAGAAGTCAGCATTAACTCCTGTCAAAACCAATCAGCTGATGCTACAACAGCTGATGGTTCAAATGCTGACTGTCACATGACCAAAAGGCTGATTAACTCAGGTGTTGTCACTAGAAGTACTGAAGGTACTGGAGAGCAAGGGACAACATCTGAAGTTCAAACCTCAAATACTGTTAGCACTAAAGAGAAGAAAACTAACAGTAGGAAAGGTTTGAAGACAGCTAAAGAGGATACCAGGAAAGCAGACACTAGGAAGAAAACTGCTAGTACTGATGGCAAACAGCTGAAGAACAAGTCTTCAGTAGTTACATCCTCTTCAGCTGATGATCAGCATAAGATGAAGAAGAAGCCATATGAGATATGTGGCTTGTTCAATCATCTTACTGATGATTGCTGGTACAAAAGGGGTTCCAAACTCAAACAGAAGGAGAAAATCAATGAGGACATCAATAAAATGAAGAATGAGTTTGAAACCAAGTTTGTACTAGCAACATCCAAGCCTGAAATCCCTAAGCCCAAAGCTAAATCTAAAAAGAATGTAGGGGTTACTTAGGCAACAGCTGAGGTTGCTCAGAAAAAGATGGTACAACATAGGAATCCATCATCAGCAAACTCCAATGTGTCTGAAGAGCTGAAGGCTTTATCACAAAATCAGACACAGCTGGTGATGATGGTTCAGCAACTAGTGGGAAGACTCAACCACTTAGAAACTCCTGTGTTGAAACCACAGAAAAGGAAGTCCAAGCCAAAGGGTTCCTCTTCTGCACCATCTTCTTCACCTCAGGCTGTCACCATAACACACCTGTTAGTGCTGCACCTGTTGAAAACAGACCCAAAACCAAACAGGTTTGGGTCTCTAAGACTAACTAACACATGGTTGTGTTTGCAGGGTTCTTCAACATGCCATAGAAGCATCTGGTATGTAGACAGTGGAGGATCCATGCACATGACAGGAAGCAGCTCCCTTCTAATGACTACTCTCAAGGAAAGAAGGGATTTGTTTCTTTGGCAATGTACACAACAACAAACAACATAGAAAAAATATGAATTCATGGTGAAATGGAACAATCAATCGGTGATCCATAATGGATGATGTTTAGACAATTAAGCTTCTTTCAAATGTTGTATGCACCTCCCAACCCTCTAAAGGGTCTTTAAGTTTATAAACTATAAGTTTATAACTTACGTTCAAATGTAGACGCTACCCATCACAAGTTTACCTAAGATTACCATAACATTAACATAACATATATCACACCCTTAGTTTATCACAAATTACATAAGTTTCATCCAATTAGTATTATAAATAAGAGTTTAGCTCATAATAAGCTTAAACATAACAACAAGCAACATAGAAGATAGATACAAATTCATCGGTGAAATAGAACAAGGAAACCAGTGATCCAATGGATGATGTTTAGACAATCCTGAGCTTCTTCCAAGTATTATATGCACCTCCAGAGCCCTCCAAAGGTCTTTAAAACTTGATTCCCAAGAAAATTTAGCAGGGTAACCCTTCACCAAAAGCTTCCTCCCAATGATGGACTTAGACCTCTATTTATAGGCTTTCCAGATTGTTTAAGCACGGCCCCGTGCTAGTGCAAGTTTACAAAAGTTGATCGGTTCGTACGTGCATAGTGTGTCGAGCATAGCCTTTTGAACTAAAAAACACAATTAAAATTTTTAGGTTCATTTTTATCATTTAAGGAACATATTAAAAAATAATTGATGTGCTTTTGATAGGTTTTCTATGTATAAATTAAAGCATATCAAATATCCTCACAGTTGAACTATGCTTGTACTCAAGCAAAATCACTTAAAATGACAATACCACAAAAAATTTAATAAATAATAAATTTGTCTTTCGGAAATACACAAGTAAACTTATTTTACCCAAAGTTAAACATTTTAAGCATATGTAGAATGATATCCTTCCAAGCAATAAATTAGTTGGTAAGGATTGTTAACATGTAAAAACCACACTTGTCACAAGTGCACTCACACTCGGCTAAATATATGGAGTCATAATCAGGTTAAGTATCACTAATGCGCTCAATTGCCTAGTATGAATACGTATGAGATCATGTGCTTGTTAAGGGATTAAATCTCTACATATTTAGATATTTACTTGCATAAATCAGTAGGTATTTGATGGGTTATAACTTGACTTGGGCTCGGGTATGGATTATTTGAAAAAAGTGATTAAATGCTAAAGATGACGATCTTGGCTTATGTTTCTAACATAAACTACAAGGAAAACAGTAAAAGTTTCCCTATACAATACTTCAACCTAGAATGGATATGCTAACTTGAGGACTCATTTAAGGTCGGATTATCAATACCGCACTTTGCTTTCAAAAACCTTACTTCGTCTTTTACCTGAATATACACGAAACTCTACTTTTGTAATGATCGTTCGGCTTGAAACCTAATATCACCTAATCGGATAAGCTTCGTATAATCGTATTGGGACTCGTTTTGATTCTTTTTGCATTTTCCATTGTGGGATTAGTTCTCACAGTTCAGGCATCTTTCGTATCTTTTTGCCCACCTCTTATAGCAATTTTTGAAATTTCACAAAATGGCGGAACTTGCTCCTTTAGTCACCATTTCTTTCTTGGATCAAACATGAGTTTGAAATTTTGTTCACTGATTTTTGGTGGAAGTCCTGGTTTTACGTGGTAAAGGCAACAAAGCAAATTATAATCAAAAGAATACATTTAAGTTATTTTAGATCTGCGGTAAAAGACCAATATTTTATTTTGTTTAAATAAGCAAAAATGTGTCATTAAAAAACAGGATTTGTTGAAGGCTTTTTGGTTAAGCGACTTAGTGGTTCGGGTAATCGAGAAATAAAAATGTTTAAGCTCAACGGGACTGATTAGGATTAGCAATTGGGTAAGGATAAAGAGAAATGGTGAGGCTTGAATGGTTAGGTTTCCTAATACCTAAATTATTTTTATCAATAAATACTAATTAAGATCTTGAAATATATACCCAAAGCAAGTTCTAATCACACACATAAGTACCATCAATTAAATCTAGAATGAATGTAAAATTGCACAAATACAAAACAGTTTAAGGTTAAAAAATAAACTCACATATGAATGAAATTGGGTAAAAGTGTGTTCATTTATATATTTTAAATATTTTCTAATTTATTGCTTTTAAGGATATCTAAAACAAATTCAAGTTTATTTGTATTTCACTTATTACTTATATATTTCCTGAAAATGTATATTTATAACTTGTTTATCAAAAATTATTAAATTTTTGGTGTTTTGTCATAAAAATTAAAGGTTAAGTGATTTTTTATAAAATTTCAATTTGGACCATTTGTAGCAAAGTGCCAGTGTGTACAATATCCATTATTTCCCATCCCCACACTTATAATTCACATTGTCCTCAATTTGATTAACAATTTGAAATAGAGAATGATAACGAGATAACTCCAGTAAAAAAATGAATTTAACACTTGTTCTTTATACCTATAGTTGCCTTAATTGTAAGAATATTCGGGATCACATGAAATAATCAATTTATTGAAACATTAATCCTAAACACATAAAATAAAATAAAATGACATAAACTAAAAGGATAGATTGGTAAGAAACAGTCGTGCCCGGGCCCTCGAAAGTGATACGGTTTTCAAGTACTTTGTGTCGGGATATCCCCCACTCGTGATACATCCGGTTCTTGATGTACGTGACATCGTTGCTCAAATCATCGACTCGGGAATGCAGATATTTGACTCGGTTGATGCTTGTTGTGCGTATTCAAAGGATCACCCGGCATTGTTGCCGGTGGTTTGAATAGCCTCATAAAGGTCTAACATACTCGGGAATTCCCCGGCGTGCGAACTAGAAGCCCTGACATCTTCATGTTGTGCCGGCATATCAAGGTCCATGATGATTTCCTTGAAATCTGTCGGATCCCAGATTTGTCCATTTTTTCCATAAATCTCGGTTGCCCCTCAGTAGCTTTGTGATCATGTACAGTCTTATGAAGATGCTTAAGTCCAACAATCCTAGCATCACAACTTCAGTTACCTCCATGTTCATACATAGATCTCGTACAAGTTCAAAATACAGCTTACTCCAAACATAGGTGTTGAAACACCTGTAGTTGCATTCCTGGCAAACAAATCACAGAACAAATATCCAACATTGCATGGTCGATAATTCACCATACAATATAAAATAACAAGTCTATTAAACTAAAAACTCTATCGCTTTGACCATGTGTAGTTATCGAATGACTAAGGAGACGGTGTATATATCGTAACAGTGGGTCCCGTATCTGACTGCTTTTGGTTTTACTCAATTTAACCACCCCCGGTTCCTATTTTTTCCCAGAATGCCTTCGTATAGCACCACTTTGCGCGTCTTTGCTTTCCTCATCCGGAAAAGTGTGGTATGCTGGCATTCTCGATATGCTTCCCCTTCCATTTCTTGTTCCGTATAGATTCCTAGATAAACCGAACAAGGTAATGGATGTTTTTAGCCAACATCCACCAAGTCTAATGAAACTGCATGTTCATCCCACGGGTTAGAGACTTTTATGCTAAATCTAAAAGATGGTAAGAATTCAATACTTAGTTCATAAACAGAAGGTCTGTTTTGGAAAACAGACGTTTCCACTGAATAATCAATAAATTATTGTATCTTTCGAATTGTCCAACGACCGCTAAGATGTCTTCATCACCTTATAGATATGATTTTTTAGCTATATGAAAGTATTTGTAACCTGTCATGACATCACCTTTTACGACTCTCATCAAATTGTAGATAAGGATTATTCATGTACATGAAATTGTAAACAAATAAGTGAAACTATACAGAATGAAATTTTGAAACAATCTTATTATGTCAGTAAACAGGCACAAGTTTGATGAGATATTAACCCATATTTGTTTGATTCATGTTTAAAACAGTTAAAATTCTGATTTTCAAGAAAAATTTGTTAAACATGGGGTGTGCCTCGTAGAACATGGGGGGGGGGGTGGGGTCAACATTTTGAGGTGTGAAATTTTGACTCGCGCAAGCGTGGTTTTGTTTGTAAACCTTTGATTAATTATGCGTTTAAATTTTTCTTGCTTGATTAATCAAAGATTACATATGTAACATTTTAGTCATTTGTTAATAATTAATGGTATTAAAAATATAAAGTGTTAACACCGATTATTTAACAAATTAAACTCATGTAACTTGAATGTAATTAACAATGATACATATTGGTACACATGTCCCTAGTTCCAGTTCAAATGTACTTAAATATTAAGGACTTTTATTTTGTTACATTGATGTAATCGTTTGATATTGTAATGAAAGACTCTTGAATGAATAATATGTGTTATTGAATGTCTGTATCTTTACATTAATGTTTATTACACACATATATGAACATATTATATGGGTTTACAGTTGTTATACATAGTTCTGTGTCAATAAAGATTCAGGAATGTTTTTAACTAAGTCTTATGATCCAGTCGCATGACTGAACCATGCGAGTGAGCCAGTCGCACGTCTGAGTCATGTGAATGAATCAATCGTACGAATGATTCAATCCTATGGTTCATGCGTACGCATGAATGGATCGTATGACTCAGTCGCACGACTGAGCTATACGCATGGCTCAGTTGTACGAATGAAGACTATAACCTATAAATACCACTTAATCGTGGAAAAACAAAAAGACTTCGAGAATTCACAACCCTAGCCGTCCCAGAACGTCCAAGTCGTCCCTTCCAACTTCATAGAGCTTCCTGATCATTGCAAATCAATTCTTAACGTTTTCTAATCGTTAGTTTGATCAGATTAACGTTCTCCCTGATTGGATCGCCAATCAAATAGGATTCCGCACTATTTGATTTGGTTTTCACGTAGATTCGGTTAGTACCAGTTCGTACACGGTCCTTACAAGTGGTATCAGAGCTTTAGCTCTCGATCTACGTGGATTCAATCATATTTTTGCAAAAAATCTACGTTTTTCAATCAAAGATCCGTTCCTTTTGTATTAAAAATTCGAATTTTACGAGTGCATGTGTTCAAAAGTTCGTATTTTTTGAGTTCCAGCCGACTAGGGTTTTCAAAATCGTGATTTTAGTCGAACTTGATCTTCATAAGATATTATTTTAATGTTACACAGATTAATTAAGCAATTGACTGAAATGAACTTATGGCAACCCAACGCCTAGCTGAACTCATCTAGAAAGTTTAAGAGTTGAGTGAATAACTCGTTTTCGTCACTGTCAGCTTGTGGAATTAAGCAACCGCACTTCACATTATCCCATCCTGAACCATGCACACAAATGCATGGAGGTTTCTTCTAGAAGCATTTCGTGATGTTTTATGTGCGTTGGCATACGTTAAAGAGTCTAATTTTACAGTATTAGACTCTCGCTTTAACGTATCATGTAACCGTAGGTCATTAGGAAATGTAATTTTCATTTGGCTTGTTTTTCATTGACTCTACGATTATTTACGTACCTTTTTTGATGATTTGGAAGTGGTAAAACTTAACCGGGAAAATACGCAACATACGTAGAAAAGGGAAAACTTCACAGAATAGTAACAACTTTTAACAGCGTTCGAATTAGATCACTCATATTTTTATTTGTTCTAATCAGTCACTGAAGTTTTAAAAGTGTTCCAATTCGGTCACTAATACTTTTATTTGTTCTAACCAGGTCATTAAAGTTTTAGAAGTGTTATAATCAGGTCACTCGTATTTTTTTAATTGTTTTAAATAATTCACAATTTTTTATAAATAATTCTTCTTTTTATAAATACCTGTTAATTTTTTTTAAAAAACTTCATTTTTTAAACTTTTGTGCAACTTATGATAACCCAATTAAGACAATCCTGAAACTTTAGTGATCTGACTGGGACAAAAATTTTATGAGTGACCTGATTGGAACAATAAACTTTATGAGTAACCTAATTGGAACAAAAAAACTAAAAACCGGTAACATAAGGGAGGCATACCCCCGTGACCAGCATCTTATGACACCATCTAACTTTTTTCAGCATTTTGTCTTGTTCCCCATCAATCATGCATGCTTTAAATCGACTTTGAATTAGTAGCATCCCGATTTTAAGCCATTTTTTTCACCATTTCACATTTTTCATTTTCATCTTCAGACTTCTTTTATTTCCTTTCAAGCTTGATTATCCAGAGGGTTACTATTATTAATTGCATGATGTAATAATGTTTACTCACATGTAGTTAGGTGATTAGGTCTCTAAATAATCGAACCCAAGCCATTATATGTGAATCCTTGTAATCAATGTTCATGTTTATATTAGTTGCTAATTAGTATGTTAATGATAGTGTTTAGTTAGTTTTCTTTTGTTTATGTTTTATCTTAGGTTGTTAACATGACTATCTTCATAAAACCGTGATTGAACTGTAAGGACCGTGTACGAACTGGTACTAACCAAATCTACGTGAAAACCAGATCAAATAGCACGGAATCCTATTTGATTGGTGATCCAATCAGGGAGAACGTTAATCTGATCAAAACTAACAATTAGAAAACGTTAAGAATTGATTAGCAATGATGAGGAACGCTCTATGAAGTTGGAAGGGACGACTTGGAAGGGACGACTTGGACGTTCTGGGACGGCTAGGGTTGTGAATTCTCGAAGTCTTTTTGTTTTTCCACGAATTAAGTGGTATTTATAAGTTACAGTCTTCATTCGTACGACTGAGCCATGTGTATGGCTTAGTCGTGCGACTGAGTCATACGATCCATTCATGCGTAGCATGAACCATAGGATTGAATCATTCGTAAGATTGAGTCATTCGCATGACTCAGTCGTGCGACTGGCTCACTCGCATGGTTCAGTCGTGCGACTGGATCATAAGACTTAGTTAAACACATTCCTGAATCTTTATTGACACAGAACTATGTATAACAACTGTAAACCCATATAACATGTTCATATATGCGTGTAATAAACATTAATATAAGATACAGGACATTCAATAACACATATTATTCATTCAAGAGTCTTTCATTACAATATCAAATGATTACATTAGTGTAACAAAATGAAAGTCCTTAAACATTTAAGTAGATTGAACTGGAACTAGGGACATGCGTACCAACAACTCCCCCTTGGACCTAGTTATATCTATTCTTTTGACTTCCTTCAAAACTCTTCATATCTCTTGAATCTCTCTTCCTTTGAAACCCTAGCATGAATATCAAATGCAAAGCATAAGCTTATAACTTGTTGAAACTGAGGTGCTTGCATGATATCCTGTGGATCAAAAAATAGTGGCCACTTGTACAAAGTATATACATCAGCTGCTGACAGTTCGTGAGCCACATTGGGTCGAACACCCTTATTGTCTCCAAAGTCCCTTTCTATCCAACATAATGACGGCTTTTCCAGTACGCCAGTCATAGTACCACCATTAAAATGGGGTGTAAAGTCTTGTGGCATCTCCCTCATAGGTATACGTGACATCATGCGCGGAGGTCGCCATTTCAAGACAACTTTTGGCCTGCCAGTAATGGGATTAACTTCAGACCTTCTGATATACCTCGTCGATTGTTGAGATCTGAAGTTAACCCACCTGGTGTGGTACTCTCTACTCAACACAGTCCTCAAACCAGCCTGGCATCTTCTTCGGGTCGGCGTATAGCAACTTTAGGCGTGCCAGCTGGTTGAGCTCAAACTGGAAAGAGTCTTTAGATCATGTGGAAATCTAAAATACTCTATTCCCTTGTCCCTCTTCACTACGTAAACACTCAGATCCTCAAAGTATGCCCACGCTATGATCTTGCCTGACACCTTGAGATGCTTCTTCGCTTTGTAGAGCTTGGTGTAGGTACTTGGCTTTGGTGCAGTGCGCTGGGCTCGAATCTCTGCAAAACAAGCCACCCATTCAGCCTTTCTGATGTCCACATCGGTCTGAGGCTTGGGCTTGGCTTGTTGATGTCTCTGCCTCCTTTTCCATCTGATTCAGCTTCTCAAATGTATCACTGCCGAGAGTACTACCCAATTGGGAACCACATGTTGGCCTCTTGGTCAGTGTACTCTGGATAATGTTGGGCTATGACGTCCTCAATCTCTATTTCATCTACATCGTTAAGCTCATCGTTACTAGCCACATCAACAGTTGGAGCATCCTTGACAATCTCATCCGGGTTCAGCCGGAACATCTCAGCAAGTTGCTCATCAGTAAGGTCATGAATTGTTTCTCTTTCTTCAAAAGTATAACTCACAGACCTCCTGAAAATCCCTTGCAAATCAAGTATCATAGTTAATTGAGACTTGATTTGCTGTAGGGAGCAACATCGTATTCATCTCGCTGAGATGTTTGATCTGCTTGAATTACACATGTAAACACATCAATAGTTAGTAAGTAATCAAGATAATCAAACATTTGATAATGAAATATAACATTAATACATGATTCAAGTACAAAGTTTTCATAAATACATAGACATCTAAACTTTACTTTTGTCCTGAATCATGCTGGGATCTTCTGCAGTCGGGGATGTAGGTGGGGCAGAGGATGATACTCCTTGGTCTTGCTTGTGCTTTGTTCTTCTTTCCTGACCTGGAGCTGAGGCAGATGCAGCTGCATCTCCTTTTCATCATCATCATCTTCCCGCCTCCTTCTGGGCTCTCCATCATCACTCACCTTATCATCATCACTGTCATCATCTTCACCATAATCATCATCATCATCATCTCTCTTCTCCGATCTTAAGAGGCTCATCCTTAGATCCTTTAAGCTTGAGCATGATGGTCTTATTGGCAGCCTCCAACTCCTCTAGCTTCCTTGCTGATTCCACCTTATGCTCTTGGAGTTGGGCAATCTGCTGGGCTTGCTATGAGATCTGCTGAGCTTGGGTAGCATTAAGATCCACAAGCTGACGTATCTGTGCAGTCTTCTCCTCATCAGCAGCCAACAGCTTCAGCACCATTCGGTTTAGTGCTACCAGCTGTTCCTCTACCCCAATGGAGGGTAGAGTAGATCCAGTGGGGAATGTGGTGTGAGATGAGGGACCAACTTTGTTGGCTGGTGGTGGTAGTGGTGGTTGTGGTGAATTTGGGTGTGTTGAATGAATGGGTGGAGAAGTATAGGGTGTAGCAGTGGAAGGTGGAGGTGTGGTAGTAGTAGTGGGTGGTGTGGTAGTAGTGGTGGTGGCTGTAGTGGTAGAGGTGGTGGTAAGCAGTGTAAATCTTGGCCTCTTCCCCTTCTTCCCATAGGGCTGAGCCATCCTCTTCTTCTGTCTCCCTTTGACACGGAGGCTCCCCCTTGGCTGTTGGATTCGTCTGAGGCGTATGATGGATCATAACAGCCTCCCTAGACACACCCTGGCGTCCACCTACCGCCCTAATGCCTCTCTCAGTGGCCACGACCCGGCTTCCCACCTTTCGTACCAGAGGCTCTTTATCTGACTCCTCCTCCTCATCAGGCTGGAAATCCTGATGGAATCCGGCAGTCTCTGTACCTCCTTAGATAGATGGTGGAGATATAACATCAGCAACAGTGGTCCTAGTTTGAGAGGGGCCAGTATCTCCACCATCACCACTGTCATCGTCATCCGAGTCGTCAACCGGGAGGACAATCTCCTCTATGTCCAAATCGCTGTCATCGTGGCGCCACTTTCGCCTAGCTGGCGCCACATACTCCTCCCGGGCCAGATGCCCAAACAGTCACCTTACCGAGGGCTTCACCTGCTTGCTCCGATACACCTTCATCCGTCCAAGGGTGGTATCATCCATCACCTCTAGGACCACGGCGTCCTCCTTCTCCTTTGGCAGCGACGGGAGCTTCTGATCGATGATCATCTGCATGAAGCGAGGGTACATGCAAAATCTCTCCTTTCCCTTTGCCTCGATGTTCTCCACCAAGTAGTTGAAGATCATCCTCGAGAAGCTGAAAAGGAAGTTCAGCACCAACGCTACATACTCGTTCTGCATCTGATCGGATAGCTCGTCAAAGCCTCCCTTCCTCGATTCAATGCACTTCAGCAACACATGGGCTAAGTACTTCAGTTGGGGGCACAGGTTGCTCTTGTTGAGCACACCTGTGTTGATGTCCCCCCATTACTTAGCCCTCAGAAAACATCCTCGAACAGTAAGGGGATGTAGTCATGTGGGGCAATCAACATCATCTCCACTCTAATACAATCCTGAGATCCTCCTCTGTGATCTCTATAGCCTCCCCAAAGATGGAGCTCCTGATACGATGGGGCTCAGAGGACCTGTCTACTATATAGCTTTCCCAGAAAGCCTGCTGCATTAATCGGTATGGTGTGCACGGTGTCGAGATCGCACGGAAGATCCTCGATCTCTGTAGAAAAGTAATGATACCGGAGAACTCAGCTGCGTTGAGTGATGTCAGATCAAGATGAGCACAAATGTTATGCTTTGTGCTCATCGTCTAACGACTCGCCATCTGTGACACAAAGTAAATAAACATTAGTATGTGTCAATGAGTAACAGTTTGATTCAATGAACTTGAAAACTTTTGCTTAGTCGTGCGAATGAACTGTGCGACTGAGATCTAGTCATGCGAATGAGCTCATACGTACGACTGAGTCATGTGACTGGGCTTAGACGTGTGTTCTCTCATGCGTTTACCTCAGTCGTGCGACTGAACTCATACGCATGGCTCAGTCGTGCGATTGAGCAATGCATTCATCTCAGTCGTGAGATTGAGCTATTCATATAGCTCAGTCGTGCGATTGAAGTTCATCAGGGTGTCCATTCGCGTGACAGACTGTTTGTCCATTCAAATTCAAATTTTGAGCAAAACATGATGTTAGACGTCGTGGCTCGGCTCATTAGGTTCGCAAATGTCCAACTAAACTCCTAATAACTTTTATTTGATCAAGATACTTAGTTTTAATGGTTTATTTGTCAAACTAAGTCTCGTTCTTCTTTTAGATCTTAAGTTTGATCATTTGGACATGTATTTACTGATCTTTGAGGCTGAACATCGTCACGCAATACCTGTAGAATTAGTACAAATCGTCAGAATGCTTCAAACAATGGTCTATATCGATCAAACGAAATTTGGCAGAGTAGGGTTAAGTCGTGCGTTTGAATGGGCGATTGGAGTGAATGAACAACTGCGACCGACTCCCCTTCTATTTATACTAGGGTTTCCTCCAGTCGTGCGATTGAACCTAGTCGCTTACTTGATTCGTGCGACTGAGGGTCAGTCGTGCGACTGGCCCATTCGGTCACCTCCAATCGTGCGATTGAGGGTCATTCGTGACACTGTCACAATCGGTCACCTCCAATCGTGCGATTGTGTTCATACTTATGGTCCAGTCGTACGACTGGTCCATACTCATGGTCCATCATGCAAATGGCTCATACTTATGATTTTTGACTTTATGACCATTTGACACTTAGCCCTTTTAACAGTTGATAGAACATTTTGAGCATTCGATCATCTTAGACATTACCATTTTAACTTAAAGAACCTTTGATCACCTCAGACGTGATCCTTTTAATCAACAAAACACTTTGTCACCTCAGATGTGACCCTTTTAACATTTGAAAACCCGTTTGGTTACCTCAAACGTGACCCTTTTCAGTGATTAACTCACAGATAGACTTCCAGTGCATAGTCCGTCGATTTAAAACTAACTAACTAAGATTTACACAAATTAAAGCTAGAACTACAAGACTAAATGAAAACTTAATTTTGTAATTTTGTGGGAGGTTGAAATCCTAAGATAAGTATCTACCAGATTTTCCTTTCTACAACAGTATAGCATCTAGTTACATTGATCATAACTGGAATGATTCATTATGGAATCATACAGGTTTATCAAATCATTTGGGATTTATTACCAAAGTCTTTTGATGCTAGATTCTAGTTTTCAGCGAGAGTCATTAGCACGTGTAGGAAATCATACTAGTACTATAAGATACTCACAATGATTTGGACTTTTAAGAATTGGAGTTCACGATGATTGTCAATATACTTGTCCTCTTAAATCCATACACAGATTTTTGACACACATTGGTGATGATTTAGGTTTAATTATTTCAACAAGCATTTGTGGATCCCACACTTATATGGTAATCAACATTCCTCAGGAGATTTTTGAGCAGTCTACGGGTATTTTGACAAGAAGAAACTATTCTAAGAGCTTTCAAAGAGATGCAAAGGCTCAAGTCAGTGCCATCACACAGCAGAGAGGCGCAAACAGCAATGAATTATAGAATATTTAGGTTATGCTTATCCTCAGGTCAATGCCACCGCACAGCAGAGAGGCACACAACCTACCTTTTATTTGAGTAATCATATTCTTTTTGAACAGATCTCACCAACACATAGGTTATTAGCTTGATTGCTTTTTGCATTTTTTATGTGCTTTGCTCATTGTTATGGTCATCCGCACACATTTATGGCGTTTATTTTGTTCGTCACCCCTTATTAGAACTTCGTTGATTGTGTTAACCAGAGATAAGATGATAATCCACAGCTTGTTGAACAACTTAGTTTTAGCTTGAAATCACCAACGAGGTCTACTTATCTATTGTGTTGAATCTACCGACACATCATCTAGTGATCTAGCAACCTCTAGGTTTACTTTCTACGTGTTACCTTAGCAGTAGCTAGTTTTACCATCATTTTTCCTTTTATGTTGCTTAGACTTCTCAGACTTATACTTCGAATTTTGCATCTTAATCAGTTAAATTCTTTTAAAGTCCCAAACTCTTTGTTCCTGTGTGCTATCATTTTCCATAGACATTGAATCAGTATCACAGATATGATCTCATTTCTATTAACTAGACTGTCATCCTCCCTCGTTTTTTTAAGTAAATAAATACTGAAATGAAACTAATCTCCCCCTAAAATTCTAAAACCAAAAATATTTTTGTGTTTTTGGATTTTTTAAGACAGGAAATTAAAATAAGATAAATACGAGAAAATAAAAGAAAATAAAAAGAAAAAAAACTAAACAAGTGTCGGACCAAGCATTTTCATCTTCTGGAATGACGTCACATTTCTTTTTCACACCGTTGACCTCTAACAGATATAAAAATCTGGGTTTATCAAAAGGTTTATGTAGAGGTCGGCGTGTTGAAAATCCGTGTTTATTTTTATCACATCAATTAAATGTTTTTCATAGCAATCACGTATGAAATGATATTTTATGCTGATGTGTTTAGTCTTAGGGTGTTGAACAGGATTTTTAGTTACAGCTATGGCAGCAGAATAATCAACAAAGATAGGAGTGTTTGAAAATTGCAAACCGTAGTCCCGCATTTGCTGTTGTATCCAGATTATTTGTGAACAACAACTTGCAGCAGCAACGTATTTAGCTTCACATGTTTACAGAGCAACAGATGTCTGCTTCTTGCATTGCCAGGTGACTAAACGCCTTCCAAAGAACTGACATCCTGCTGATGTTGACTTGAAGTTCATCTTGCAGCCACCGTCTGAATCACTATAAGCAGTTAGCTCAAAGTCATCATCATGAGGATTCCATAACCCCAGTATTGGAGTACCCTTCAGATAACGAAAAATCCTTTTCACCCCGATCAGATGATTTACTTTTGGTTTGGCTTGATATCTGGAGCATAGACATATGGCGTACATGATATCTGAACACGAGGCAGTGAGATACATGAGAGATCCGATCATCCCACGATACATAGTGGCATCCACCAAATCCCCATTATCATCTGGTGCCACATCATGGCTTGTGGCAAGTGGGGTACCGGCAATAGTGACATTTTCCATATCAAATCGACTTAGTATGTCACCAACATACTTAGTCTGATACAGAAAATTACCGGTAGGTGTCTGATCCACCTGTAAACCTAGGAAGAACTTCATCTCTCCCATGGCACTCATTTCAAATTTTGCCTTCATCACAGATTCGAATTCTTTACATAATTCTTCGTTTCGGGAACCGAAGATGATGTCATCCACGTTAATCTGCACCATTAGTAAATCTTCATCTTTCTCTTTGATAACAATGTGCAGTCGATCACACCCCTATGAAAACCATGTTTTAATAGGTAGGTGGAGAGCTTCTCATACCAAGCTCGAGGAGCTTGGTGTAGCCCGTACAGAGCCTTGTCCAGCTTGTAGACTCTGTCCTAATGGTAAGGATATTCAAATCCTTCGGGTTGACTGACGTATACTAATTCACGAATTTCCCCATGAAAGAATGCACTTTTAACATCCAGCTGATAAACCTTGATCTTCATGTAGGATGCATAGGCCAGAAAAATACGAATAGCTTCCATCCTTGCCACAGGTGCAAACAATTCATTGTAGTCGACTTCCTCGACTTGTCTAAATCCTTGAACAACCAATCGTGCCTTACTTCTGATTACTACACCTTGGTCATCCTTCTTGCAGTGCAGCACCCATTTGGTGCCAATCACCTTAACTCCTTTAGGCCTATCCACGAGCATCCACACTCCAAGCTTCTTGAACTGTAGCAGCTCTTCCTGCATAGCATTGACCCAAGCCTCTTCCTTCAGGGCATCACTTACGTGTTTGGGCTCGACTTGAGAAACAAAACATTTCAAAGCACCATCATTCACGTAACCCTTTTCCATAATAACAGCATAATCAGCAAGTAGAGTTGATTTCTCGTCTGAACACCAAAGTGGAGATCCCCAATGATGGTATCCTGGGGATGATTCACACTAATCCTTGTCACAGGTGTCGTAGGAACGACCACTTCAGTATCCATGTTTGTGACTACAGGTCAGCATCCGGGTTCCCTGATATGTTCTCAGCATTTGTTGAACTGCCAGCTTGATTGACGTTATTCTCAATGCATGTTTCAACTAATTCTCCATCATCTGATGAAACATCACTAACGTCCTGAGCAGTTTCCGGAGAGCCAGAAGCACCACTAGTTGGTACTGTATTGCTGAAATCCAGATTTGGAGCGTTTAAGACGTCGTACATCATCTGTGCAGCAATCTCGTCATCGGAACATGCTGGAGGAAGGTTGAAAGATTTGAAAAATCCATCATAATCGAAGAATGAGGATGGACCTTTCCTGGCAAGGGGGTGGTGTGTCTTTACACATCTACGTTGCACCACACCTCTACCTGACCTGTAGAATTGTTATAGACTCGTTTGTCAGGTATGTTGTATCCGAGAAAGATTCCTTCATCCACTTTCTCACTGAACTTTCCTTCTGGAGTTTTCTTCAGTAACATACATGGAGCCCCAAATGGTTCCAGATAACTCAGATTTGGTTTGCGTTTCTGAAGCAACTGATAGCAAGTCTTACCATGTCACTTGACTGCCAATACATTGTTAAAAGTGTAGCACACATTGGTAACTGCTTCATTCCAGAATTGAATTGGTAGCTTTGAATCTGCTAACATCGTCCTTGCAGTTTCTATCAAACTCCTATTCTTGCGTTCAGCAACTCCATTCATCTGTGGCGTGTATGCAGAGGAGAACTGATGAACAATACCCTTTTCTTTGCAGAAAGCATCCAACCACTGATTCTTGAATTCAGTCCCGTTGTCTGAACAAACCTTCCTTACCTTCAGTTTGTACAGAGATTCTAGTGTAGTCACGAGCACTTTGAACGATTCAAATGTCTCTGACTTAGCTTTCAGAAGCATCACCCATGAAAATCTCGAGTAGTCATCAGTGACTACAAAGCAGCACCAGTCTCCTGCTATACTTCTTGTGCTAAAGGACCAAACAAGTCCATATGCAGAAGCTCCAGGGGCATCTCAATAGAACATTCTTGGACTTGTGAGACTTCCTGGTCTGCTTTCCTTTCTTGCATGAGACACAAAAATCCGAAAGTTGGAAGTTCTTAACAGTTACTTCCTCAACTAAGTTGTTTTGAACCAGATGATTCATCTTTCGAGGATTTACGTGTCCCATTCTCCTATGCCATGAAATGGATTCCTTCTCCATTGCCTTTGGTAAGAAGCACTGAGCAGTGGACTCAGTTGTAGAAGCTTTAGACATGTCCAAGACGTACAAGTACCTGTTCCTCAAAGATATCCATTTCCTTCTTCAAAATGTAACATTTCCTATTATCGAACATAACCTTGAAGCCTTTGTCACATATTTGAGAAACTGAAAGTAAATTGTTCTCTAACTGTTGAACATAATTTACCTTATCAAATTTTACCTTCCCATTACCTACTTCTCCATGAGCAGTGATGTACCCACCTTTGTTACCAGCAAAAGAAACATGTCCCCCTTTAATTTGTTTGACATTGAAAAGGAGAGAATGATTCCAAGTCATGTGCCTGAATTGCCCCGCTATCAATAATCTATGTGTTGGTAGAAGCACTGTAGTGGACCACCTGCACAAAATAGAAAAAGATTAGTTAAGGAGGGGGACTCACGCCTTTACAGGCTTGGGTTTCCCAGAGGCATCGTACATCACAAACTCTACCCACTGTCCATTTGGAGTTGGAGAAACCTCATTCTTCTTCTTATCACCACTATCAGACACATCAGATGTTTTAGCTTTCCACAGACCATCCTTGTATAAGGCTTGTTTGTGATAAACCGGTGACTGATTAACAGTTTGAACTTTAGGCTTATTTTCAAAAATCGGTTTTGCCTCAGGCACCACAGACTTGCCTGTGGCTTGTCTGTGTGGTCTTTGGTGTTGGGAAGGGGTATAAGACCTAGCAGGTGTTTTAGACCTCTATTTTGTAAAAGAAGGTTTAACTTCCTGAACCATTTCAATTTTACGCCTAGGTGTCTGATAGCGAGGACAACGTGAAGAAATGTGTCCTCTTTGTCCACAGGTATAGCATGATCTCCTTTCAACATGACTAGGAGATCTTTTGTGGGGTGGGGAGTATGCTTCAGGATTGGTCCTTTTGGTCTCAACCTTAGGTTTTTCACCTTCTTTGACAAATTTGATTTGTTTAACATTTTGGTTATTTTGTCTTTTCACATTGTTGAGATCTTGCTTGACCGGTTTAGACTGAGTTGTTTTTGAAATTTTGGGTTTTGACACAATAGTCTGTAACCCAAACCAAGAGGCACGTGATCATCCTCTACCACCTAGTCCCCAATTAAGACTTCATCCTTTTTGCCTGAAGTTGATGCCTTCTGATCAGTCACCTGAGGTGCAGATTTAACTCCAGTGTCAGGATCACTGACCAGAGGAGTAGTCACCACATGATCCTTGATAGGATTATTGTTAACAGGACATTGTTTTGTGTTTAAAAGGATCTCATGTGGTGGAGGCACAACTTTATATCCAATCCATTCCCCATTGTTTCTTTCTTTAACCAAGTTTTTTATGATATGTGAGGAACTAGCTAAACTATGCGGTATTTGTTTTAATGACTCATTTTCCACTTGAAGAATAGCTTTTTCCTTTTTAACTTCCTCAATTGAATTTAAATAAAACTTTATGTCATTTTCTTGGTTAAAAACCACAACCTCGGTTTCCCTTAGTTGTTTTCTCAACAATTCAATTTTCTCTTTAAAACTGCTTTCATTTTGCTTTAACACTCTGTTAGCCTCAGTGCAAAGTTTTAAGTCATTTACCAAGTTATCATTATGTTCTAATAACCTAGTAAATTTTAAATTAATGCATTCCCTAAACTGATTGCATTCAACACAAGCATGTTTATCGAATAGAGTTTCTTTAGATTCTACCTGTGTAGAGTTTGAGGTGCCAGCAACAAATACAACCTGAGGTTCCTAGTGAGTTTTAGAAGCATCATTCGGTTCATCCTCTACCAGATGATCAACAGCAGCCATTGAGTCATTTATATCAACAGTATCAAACTCAGCCAAGTTCTCCCCTTCACTTGCTGAGTCGTCGTTTAGATCCTCAACCAACGCGATATTAGCTTCACCGTTAGATAAGAAGCGAAAAGACCAGTCTTGACCTTCATCACCTTGTGCCACCATTGATTTGGAGTCCTGACTTGTTGGAGTTATCTTCTTGTCTTTTTCTTGTCAGTTGGTTGATGAAAACGGGTTACCATTACCTATTTTCTTAGGTTTAACACACTCTTTGAAATGGCCTTTTTCTCCACAGTGAAATAGGTGACCTTTGACTTGTCAAATCCAAAAGTAGTATCCTTTGTGGCCATCAGATTCTGTCCCGTTTTCTTGATGAATTTCTTAGCTCTTCGCACAGCACTAGCTAGAGCCCATATGATATCCATCCTCTCTAGCTCGGTTTCATCCACTTACTCGTAATCTTCATCTGTCAAGTGACAATTACCAATCTGCCCTACTACTAACCCGTTATACGAATGGACCACAGCAGCAACTAAATCCATATGCTCCTTAGCAACTTCCACAGTTACGTTGCTCAGATTCTCTGTCGTTAACTTCGTTGGTTAAGCTTCTGCAGAACTGTATTGAACACTTGATGAAACACCTGACTCACCACCTGAAGATGCACTTTGAACGTTTGAAGATGTGTTAGACATGAAAGCAGTCTACAAGGGTGCACTGGAAGATGCAGTAGTAAGAGTCACATTGTATAGAGAGGGATTCTGAGTGTAGGTTCCCTTTTTAGACTTGTACTTCTGTCGTAGCTCTTCCTCTCTCAATTTCAGAATAAAATCATTATATCCAATGTTTCCAGCACTTCATTATGTCTTAAAGTAGAAACGAATGAATCCCACTTATCAGGTAAACCATCAGCCAGACTCGACACCTTATCTTCCATAGACGTTTTAACCCCATGAGTGTGCACTTCACTCATCAAATGATAGAAGCGATCGATAACGTCGTCCAAACTCTCATTTATGATTGACGAGAAGTTGTCAAATTCCTTCTTCAAAGTTTTAGCCTTTAAAGACTTAAGTGTTGCATTTCCTTCATATCGCTTCTCCAGAGCCTTCCATAACTTCTTGCACTGCTTGTGCTCTGAGAATTGATGGAAAATATCTTTTGGTTTAGCCTTTAAAGACTTAAGTGTTGCATTTCCTTCATATCGCTTCTCCAGAGCCTTCCATAACTTCTTGCACTGCTTGTGCTCTGAGAATTGATGGAAAATATCTTTTGGGATGGACTGTGTCAACAATGCATAGGCCTTCTTCTCAGCATTGTACGCAACCTTTTGCGCTTCATTCAAACCACTTAGAGTCAGTGGAACACCATCAGCTCCAACTGGCATAGTGTAACCAGTCTCAATAGTGCTCCATAAGTTGGTGTCCACTCCATTCAAATGAATTTCAAACCGTTGCTTCCATTGAGGATATTCGTCAAGGGTTAGAAGCTTTGGTGGTTTGTTGTGATTTCCGATCTCATTTTCCAAAAGCAAGAGATTCTGAATTCTGGAGTCCTTCCCGGCTGAGAAAGCAAAGTGTTGTTCGTCCATGATTACTTGGTTTGAAAAACTTAACACTCTAACTGACTAATGCGACTGGGGAATCCGAATGAGACTCAATCATGCGATTGAAGTCAACGGACGATTGAAGTGTGCGACTGAGTTCACACGTGTGATTGAGGTCAACCGTGCGTATGAACCTATGCGTATGAGTTCAGTTGTACGAATGAACGATACGACTTTGCTGAACCGAACGAATGAGCTTAAACGTGCAAATGAGCAGACGATTGGACCAATCGTGCGATTGAGCTATGTGTATGAAGTTCAGTCGTGCGATTGGATCAATCGTGCGACTGAGACATCTGACTTCGAAATTTTTCAAAATTTTCACTCGAT
>JABSNV010000097.1:0-49284 GCA_024085815.1 Flaveria linearis
GAGAGGATGATGCAAGAATAGCTTGGAAGTTTTGCTCAGCAATAGCTGTCCTGGCCTGAGCCTCAGCAGTGACCAACTGGGCTTGAACTTCAGACATTTGGATATCAGATCTTAATTTGAGTCTTGTAGTGGTCTTTTCATGTTTAAAAGAGATACAGTTTTTCTAAACTCTTTAATTTTCTTTTGATAGTCAGATTCAGCTCTTTTAAAATCAGATTTTAAGATATTAAAGACTCAACATCAGATTGATTTCCGTATTGTAATCCTTATAGAGTTTAACTTTAGCAATACAGACCCAGTACAAAGATGTTCATATACCTGATCATCATTGTTCCGGCCATGAGTGCTTGAGTGGGAGTCACATCCTGTACCTGAAGCTCCAGTCAACTTCTTGAGCTACTGCAGCTGTTTCAGTTGACTTTTCTTCATGCTTTGAGGTTGAGGATGTGTAGAGGCCTGTGGGGTCCCGGATTGTTCTTGGGACCTTGCATTCCCTAACAAAGTGACCTAGTTGGTTGCAGCTGTAACACTTTGCTTTGCTCTTGTCAAACCCAAACTTGCTGTTGACTGGGTTTTGAGGGAATTGCCTTCCAGTTCTCTTGAAGAACTTCTTCGCTCTGTAAGTTAAAAGAGCCATCTGTTGGAAAATGTCCACATACTCCACATCATCTGGACTGAAACATCAAGATCATCAAGCAATATTGAAAATCACCAGAGTGTCCACTTCCAGAGACAAAGGCACAACTATCCTGAAAGGAGCTGTGTTGAACCTTTTGAGACTTTGGAGTCTCAGGTAGAGTAATGTAGGGTCCCTATGTGAGTTGTCAGGGTAACACAGCAACTGATGTTGTGGTTCTGTGATTTCCCTTTCAACCACATGAAGGACGGAACTTAGTTGGTTATTAGAGTGACCAGAGGAGTTCTGCATGTTCATCTCCATCTGGAATGCACTTAGGATACCATACAACTCTGTGAGAGAAAGAGTCTTAAGGTCTGAAGTTCTCTTGATTACGACACAATAGTGTGTCCATAGTTTAGGAAGGGAAGACATGAACTTCCTAACCATGTCTCTATTCTCAAGAGCTACTCCAATATCCACCAGAGTATCCACTATCTCAACATACCTAAGTATTGTTGAGTCAAGGTCTCACCAGCCTTGAAAGTGAAGTTCTCAAACTGCTGCTTCAAGAGATCCTTCTTGTTCTCTTTGGTTTCCTGGATCCTTCATACATAATCTTCAATGCATCCCATAAATTTTTGGTTGTCTTGCACTTCTTGAAGCTCTATAGATGGAGTTTGGGAAAGCAGTTTGAAGATAAGTCATAGCCCTTTGATCTAGCTCTATTCTCTTTCTATCTTCTTCTGAGTAATCATCAACATCTTTTAGATGATGCGATTACCAGTAGCAGAAGTAGTGCTTGGTATGAAAGGACCATTGACAATGGAGTCCCACATCCTTGAGTCTTGACACTTGATGAAGCCTTCTATTCTAGTGCACCATGTGTCAAAGTCTTTAGGGGTGATCAGTGGGGACTGGTCATGGTGCCAGTTTCCATATCAGCCTTGGAGAGAGCGGCCATTTGAGTGAGTGGTTTGTAGTGAGGAGTGAAAAACTGGTTGATTTGGATGGTAAGATCACAATCAAGAGCCTGGAAGCTCGATACCAATTGCAGGATCGTATGTTGGTCACTCAACAAGTGGTTCTTCTCTCAACTCACCTTGAACGATACTCAGTAAGAGTCTAAGAAGAGTTGATCACAATATAACAAGTAAGAAGCAGTAATAAAACACAAGATGTAAATTTTCAAGGTACTTTTATATATGCTTCTCAACTCAAAGGATTACAAGATTCTTACAAGCTCAAGTTTTGGCTCTAACTCTTGCTCTCTACTTAATAAGTTACAATGAGAAGATATATATAATACTACCTACAGCCGGATATACTTGATACCAGCTGAAAACCTCTAACCAAACATCTATACTACAAGACTATAGGTGAGGTATCTCAGACTTTTTGCCTGAGATTTGGTAGTCAGGACATGTCCCTGACTTACCTTTTATCACCAACTAAAGTTGGTAATATGTACTATCATAAAAAGGTATACAGTAGAATAAAGTATGGTCAACAACATGGTTCTTTAGGAAGAAGCCATGCTGTATCAGAGGTCTACAGCGGACTGTCAGAGACCATACTTATGTCTACTGGACATAGCGGTGTCTTCCGAAGGATAAATTTCTTCGGAAGAATAACTTCTTCCGAAGCCACTTATACTTCGGAAGACTTCTTCTTCCGAGGCTGGAGTCTCTTCTGTCTTCGGAAGTAGACTTTGTCTTCAGCTCTTCTTCAGACTTTGTCTTCGGAAGTCTTCAGACTTTGTCTTTCGGAAGTCTTCAGACTTTGTCTTCGGAAATCTTCAGACTTTGTCTTCAGTCTTTCTTCAGACTTTGTCTTCGGAAGTCTTCAGACTTTGTCTTCGGAAATCTTCAAACTTTGTCTTCGGAAGATAGTCTTCAGCTCTTTCTTCAGCTGATGACTTCAGTGTTGTTCTTCAGACTTCGGAAGATCTCATACATAGCTTCGGAAGCCTTTTGAATGTAGCACCAAAATGACTATGTGAAGTGGTTTTGATTGCACCAGCCTTATAATGACCCAACAATTTTGAATGTTCTCCATGACACCATCATTGGTTGTAGGGCGATCCCAAATTTTTTGATGATTAACATTCTCGACGATCCACCGGTGATTATGTTTGATTTCTTAGAGAAGGTTCTCGGATGTAGAACACTTGTTTAGCTTGGGAGGCAAATATGAGTTGATCGTCTTTGTCCCATTCACGTTCTGTGTTGATACTAATGATATTATTGTCGTATGAAACACCCCTTCAAGTATCAAACCATTTGCAACGAAATAGGACAGTTGAATACCCATTTGCATATGTAATTCAATAATCTCCTCAACTTGCCCATAATATTTCTCACCATTCTCTCCCTCCACTAAAACACCGGAGTTTTGCGTTGTGCGTTGTGCGTCACGATCAACTACCATAAACCTTACACCGTTGACTATGCAAGCAGTGTAAGTATAGGCATTTACATCCGCACCCATTGAAAGAGCATACAACTCTGAGTGAAATTTTGGAGAATTTTGTATTTTTATCGAATAAACCTAAGAAATATAGACTAACACGTGTTATATATGGATTACCTAACAAATATATAGTAACACGTGTTAGATATAGATTACCTTCTCGAGGAACCATGTTGGAAATTTGATTTTAATATCCTCATGTGGACATTCAGATTTAAATTCACTACAATATTGATAAAAATATACAATAAGTGAAAAATGAAATATATATTCAATTAATGATGCAAAGTTAAAGATAGGAAATTTTACTTCATATAATCTCTAACTTTTTGACAGCTATCGAGCACAAACCATTCTAACTTAAGCCTTTCACTTGGAGAAAGGTATTTCATCTTTAGTACGTACCCTGACAACCACAACTGCTTAAGCTCCACCAACGGCCTAAGAAAACACATCCATGTCTTTTTCCGGTGATTTAGGGCCAGGAATCAACAATGACAAATAAATGAGGACTCTTTCATGCATAACCATGGAGGCAAATTGTATGTGGTGAGTACAACCAGCCACGTGCTATGAGCCGAACTCATGTTACCAAATGGATTAAAACCACGGCTGCAAGCCCTACGCGAACGTTTCGCGGTTCCCTCGAGAAGGTCGGGTACCTTATGTCAAAATCTTTCCATGAGGTACCATCAACAGGATGACGCATCGTACCCTCTTCTGATTGTCCGGTACTATGCCAAATCATATCTTTTGCCATGTGCCTTGAAGAATACAATCGTCGTAGTCTCGGGGTTAAAGGAAACCATCGTAACACCTTGTGAGGTAACTTCTTGCCCTTTGTATTTATATCAACCCACCTACTCTCATTACAAATGGGACATTTTTCTAATAAAAGGTTTTCTCCCCAGAAAAGAGCACAATCATATTTGCACACATGTATCGACTCATACCCTAAACCATTCTTTTTTAATGTCTTTTTTGCTACATAATGAGAAGGGGGGGATTTTATTACCCTCAGGATATGAAGATTGTAACAACTCAAGAAGCTCATCAAATGAGCTATTAGTCCATTTATTCTTCACCTTGATATGCATAAGCTTTGCTAAAAAATCAGAGAGAAAAACTTAGCACAACTCGGATATAATTTTGATTGAACTTCCTCTAACAAGGATACCACTACTCTACTCATGGAGACCGCTACTCTCCTCCATAACGTCTTCGATGACGTCAGCCATTTCGTTTGTTGGCGCAACGTTATCTACAACTACAACTTAAGGAATTAAACTTTCACCGTGATAGATCCAATCTTTATACGACTAGCACATGCCCCATATTTCTAAATGATATTTTATTTTAACCCATCTAATAATACGGTATTCTGACATTTCATACACGGACATCGAATTTGACCATAACTGTCGGTAAGTTTTTCGCACATATCTATAAAGAGTTGAGTCCTTGTTAATACTCAGGTGATCTACGGTTCGGATTAAGAAGCCAACTTTTATCGACAGACATGATTATGGAACTGCAATATATATTAGGATTTAAGTGGATGAAAAATTATCCACGAAACATTAACAAAAAGTAGGACAACGGATTGAGAATTCAATTGGGTAGGCTGCTATACCCACTTTTAAATACCTTATCTCATATATGAACGTACCTCACATAATTGTTTGTTTTAAAAAATTCGGCAGCATTTCCTCTTAGCTCCCAGTATATATACATATAGAAATATATACTCGTGAAGCAAAAAGAAAATGAAAACCAATTTTTCTTAAACAAACAATCATGTAATACACATTCATATCCTAAATGAGATAAAATATTCAAAAAGCAGTCCCAAAACGGGGACAACCTGAAATTAATTACTAAATCAATTTCGGGCGGGTATTTCTAAGCTCGTGATGATTAGAATGAAGTCACGTAACCTAAACGCTCATAATGTAAAACAATAAGCAATTACTATAAAAATTAAATGAAATGTGACAATGTTTAAACAAATTGAAACATTATTACATTTGTTTTAAAAATGTCACGTTTCGTTTGATTTCTAGTGATCTTTATTCTTGTTCATTACTATAAAATTTTACTCAATGTAAACAAATTTATTAAACAAGTTCATTTAAATTAACACTTAATTACTAAACAATTTTCAACCAATTTTTCACCGATACATTACTTATCAAATAACACAACTTGTTACACAACTATCATAACCTAAATAATCTCATTATTAAGCATTATTAACATAATAATTTTCAACCAATAAAGCACCTAAACTACATCTAATTACTAAACATTATAAACAAAAATTTAACAAATAACTTGTATAGCTAATTTAAAGATTCACACAAATAGCATAACCTAAATAATTCATCTAATAACACAACTAAATCAAAATTCTACCTAAATAATGTTTCAACACAACTAAATAAAAATACATACTAAATCAAAAATTCATACCTAAATAATTCACCCAATAACACAAATAAATCAAAATTCATACTTAAATAATGCTTCAACAATACTAAATCAAAAATTTATACTAAATCAAAAATTTATACTAAATCAAAAATTCATACCTAACAATGTTACACAATAACAAACTAAATCAAAAATTCATACCTAAATAAGGGTGGTCGGTTGCAGTGGTGGTGGTGGGTTGCAGCAGTGGTGGTGGTGGGTTGCAGTAGTGGTGGTGGTCTTCGGTTGCAACAGTATTTGTGGTCGGATGCAGCAGCGGTGGTGGTGGTGAATGTATGTGCTCGAGAAGGAGGGGGAGCTCGGATGGTGACCAGCGAGAGGAGGAGAGAAGACGGGAGTGGTGGTCGGTGGTGCTCGGCGAAAGGGGGAATGTGGTGCTCGGGTGGTGCTCGGTGGTGCTCGGTGGTGCTCGGGGAGCTCGGATGGTGACCGGTGGTGGCCGGCGGCAAGTAGTCGGAGAGATAGACAGTGGTGGCGAGAAGTCGATCGGGAGGATGTGGAGGGAAAGGGGGAAATGTGGAGGGAAAGGGGGAAATGTGGAGGGAAGTCGACGGTGGGGCTGTATATTTTTAACCAATAGCGGCGACATGTCATCGCTAATAGTGTCGCCGCTATTGGTTAAGTACGATCAATCCCCGACCGTTAGATCTGTTGCACGATCAACGGCCAGATGATTGAAAAAAATTGGAAACGGATTGCTAATCAATAGCGGCGACATGTCGCCGCTAATAGTGTCGCCGCTATTTCTGTCGCCGCTAATGGTCGAGTCACCACTAATAGCGTCGCCACTATTAAGGACATTTCTTGTAGTGAGATATGTCATTCAACATAAGGATACGATGTGTTACGTTCATATGAGAAAACAATATCGTCCCTAGCACCCCAAATAATAAACTAGCTGTTTCTTTTGCGAGTAGTAAAGTCAAATATAGAGTTGCCCAAAACCATTGCTGAAGTGTCACAGTTTCATAGTCCTCTACAAGTATAACTTTTTATTCTTTCATGTTACTTTTATGTGTTGTGATGATACGAGCAACTCCATTTTATTGTCTGGAACCAATCACAATGAAGACAAGTATGCAATGTTTAGGAAAAATGCTACAATTGGTTATGTTTGTGTGTTACATATCTTTTTTACCCATGACTTGCTAGTAGTATTTTTGTTAAGAAATACGGTTATAGTTGTTTTCAAGTTTAGTTTTCTACGTTAACATTTAAAAGCGCCACAAATTAAGAATCAATATAACTTTCTTATTTATTTACTTTGTAAAATTGCTACCAGAACATACTTTAATGAATAAAAGAACAAAATAAATCATTTATATTTTTTAGTTTGAACATTTATAAAATATAAGAAAACGATTGAAAATACAATATTCATTCATCTATCTTGAAATTCGAAGAAATATAAAAAAAGATTTTTTATAAAACACACATGTGCAAGTCTTGTGAAGTAAATGTTTTAGGTTAAAACATATATACAAATTATTTTTGATAATTTCATGAAACATATATGCGTGCGTAGGTACGTAAAATTAAAAATACGTTTGAATAAATTATTTTAAGGTATTAAGTGTAGAAAGAGATTCAAATACAAACTACAAAGTGTATTTTTGTTATAAAATGTGAGAAGATAAAATAAGTCAAAAAAATCACAAAAAATATATCTCACAATATAAATCGAATTTGAAGAAAGTAATTCCGAGCTTTTGTTCCCTGGCCGTCCTCACTAAGAAAAAAAATAAACAAAAAATAAAAAATAAAAAAATTACATTTTTTATTGTGTCATTTATGAAATACACAATAACGTAATTGTGTAATTATGAAAGACACAATAACGTTATTGTGTTATAAAAAATCACAATGTTATTTTATTTTTTCTAAAAGAGGATGACGATAGCAAATAGACTCCGATGTACTTTTTAGAAATTCTATTTAAATTGTGAAAATGATTTTTTATGACTTTTTTTAAACTTATTGTGTCTTCTCACAGTTAGTAACAAAAATACACTTCGTATAATAATCTCACCTTTTAGTGTGTGTGTGTGCGGTGTGTGGTGTATATATATAGATATAGGGAAGGGATCAAATGTTAACCCTTGTTTATTGCGATAACCCATTAACCCAACTAGTGATCCACAGCAAGACACGTCACCATTGTAACTTAGGTGGTGTTTGTTTTTTAAGAAAACCTCTTCCCCACCTCTTCATCTGCACGCATGCAGACGCGGGAAGAGGTTTTGAGTGTGCAGACTGTTTGTTTTTTGGAAGACGTTCATTAAAAAACGTTTGCGCGAGGTCTTCTAGGTGCAGACATGGACTAGTGTCTTCAGGCGGGAAGACATATCATAAAACCTCTTCTCCCTCACATCTCCCCTACAAAACCCCCATCTCCACCACCACCAACCACGATCTTCGATCACCAAATCTCTCATCAAAACTCTCATCAAACCTCTTCCATCGTTTTTCCCGTCAAAACCCGATCTCATTCTCACATTCACCAAATCTCTCATCAAAACTCTCATCAAAACAATGGATTTCGAATCAAACACCATTGTTGAAGAGATCAACAACAATCACGGATGGCAGAAGGTGACGTACGCGAAGAAGCAGAGGAAGAATCCGACGAACCAGGCGCCGGTGAAGGTGGTCGCTAACGGATCTTCGATCTCCGGCGGTGATAGTGTGTTCACGGAGATTGAGAAGAAGTCGGAGGAGCGGGGAGGCTTATTGAGGCCTCCGGCGAGATCGGTGAAGAAGAATAGTTACTCTGATTATGACGATAGCGATGAGGAGGTTGTTGCTAATGTTGTGGTCGGTAATGATGGTGCTGAGGAGAAGAAGACGAAGCGAGGAAGGTGAAGAAACCTAGGTTACAGTTCAGGAAAAGGCGGCGAAGATCGATGCGGCTGATTTGGATAGTTTTCTGTCCGATGTGACGGTGAGTGAATTGCTTGGATTTAGCTTCGGAATTTGATCGATCTGATTGAATTTTATCGAGTTTTGTGAGTTTCTTAGATTAGAGTTGGATTTCGATATTATGTTTAAATGGATTTGATGATTTGAGAATTTGATCTTGAATTGTGGTTGTACATCATATGTAGGGCTTCGTGTAGAACACTATTAGCATGTATAGTTGAAAGAGAAATTAGGAGATTTTTTCAGCTTTAGGTTATAGATCGTGTTTGAAAATCGGTTCCTGGTTTGGTTTAGCGATATAAGCTGAAACTGAATCGAATCAAGCAGTTGGAATAAATCGAAGTTGATTTCGATGTGATTTGTGTTTGTTTGTGAACGCGTTTTGTTGATGTATTTTGTTGATGTGAAATTGTACCTTCGTTCTCTATGGATTTGGTTTGTTGATTTGTAATATCGGTATTCTGTTTGTATGATTGTGTGGATTTTGAGTGACGATCATGAATGATTGATGGTAGGTTATCAACTTATGATCAATAATAATTATTAGAAACATGCAAGAAAGATACGATTAAAGCTACGATGTCAATAGGAATCAATTAAAAAACATTATAATAAATGAAAATTAATCTAAATGAGTAGTGAATGATTTGTGCATTTGGGGAGAAATTGAATACTGTTAAAAAAAAACAGTCTTTTTCTTGCAGACTGCAGACATTTGATCCACCTCTTCTGCTGCAGATGTCTGCAGATGTGGTCCGCAGACGCAGACGTTTTCCTGCAGAAAAAACAAACAGCACCTTAGAGTTACAGTGGTAAAACTAGTGGTTCAAAAACGAACGTTAAATTTTTTTTAAAAAAACATAGCAAGATTATACTCAAATTAAAGATATTAAAACGATCTATTAATGGTGTAATTTGTTTAAAAAATAACGTCATACAAAAAAGTTAAAAACGTTATAAAAAGTGGTAGAGTTTTTTAAAATGGAGGGAAAATAGTTACATAAGTGGTGTAACGCGATGTAAATGTTAGTTACAGTGGTGTAAATGTTCGCTACATTAGGGTTAACGGGTTATCGCAATAAATAAGGGTTAACAAAGGAACCTTACCCTATATATATATATATATATATATATATATATAATATATATATATATATATATATAATATATATATTAATATATATATATATATATATATATATTTATAGATCGTTCTGCAACGCATTTTGTATTTGATTGAAATAATTTTCAAATCAAAATATCTTCATTTCCAAATTCCAGTAAGGGTTAACAAAGGAACCTTATATAATATATAAATATATATATATATATATATATATATATATATATATATATATATATATATATATATATATAACATCCACATTACTATAAATTAATTGCAAAGGTTGGTGGAATTTATTAAATATTTACATATTCTAAAATTGATATGTATGTTTACATCATGATTGTTACACAAAAGGCGTTGTTGACTTGATGGTAATTAATCCTTCTTACCAATTGGGTTCAAAACTCAGCCACAATATATCCAATGCTACTTTTGTTTTTCCTTTTCATTTTTTCCTTTTCATTTTTCCTTTTCATTTTTTCCTTTTCATTTTTACCTTTTCAATTTTTCCTTTTCATTTTTTCCTTTTCATTTTTCCTTTTCATTTTTTCCTTTTCATTTTTCCTTTCATTTTTCCTTTTCATTTTTTTTTTCCTTTTTTTTTTCATTTTTTCTTTTCATTTTTCCTTTCATTTTTTCCTTTTCATTTTTTCCTTTTCATTTTTTCCTTTTCATTTTTTCCTTTTCATTTTTCCTTTTGCTTTCTATATATTTTTCTCTCTAATTACTTTTTTTTCCACAATTGACTGTGTAATATCTCTGGACAATAACCTCAAGCGTAGCCTCCTATTATTTTCGAATTGGCTTTTTATATCATGAACTTGTAATAAAGCTTAGGAAAAACTAATTTTTTATATTCTTATTTTATGTATGTGTCGGTGCAAGTTTGAATTTATTTATATTTTGACATAATTTTTGTTAGTTGGTTTATGTTTTGACGTGGATTTATTGAAAACGAGTGTGGTTATATGTTTTCATTCGATAATATAAATTCGATTAACTCTATGTTTTGACGTAAATTTAGTTCGGCAACAAGACGAGATAATTCTTGTCTATACTTTATCACGTCACGTACGCTACCACAACAATGAGCGGTATATTTACTAGTTTATAAGTAAAAAGTATTTTTTTTTGCAAATATGAATCTTTAATAAAAATTATGCCATTCAGATTTTTATTCTTTTTGTAATCGTGATTGTTTAGTATTTTAAAATGAACATATCTTATACCACCATGAGTTAAATGTGACTATATATCTTTGAAATAAAAAATTATAAGATTCATATATATATATATATACACACACACATATAACTAAAAGATAAAACTTACTAACTTTTTAAAATCTTGAAGAACCTCTTGTTAAAACTTAGTACGATCTTGATCAAATATGGATTTTATAGGGCGGTTTAAAGACATAACCACCCTAAAAAATCATTTTTGAGGCGATTTACGATTGAACTGCCCTAACAAATCAGTTAGGGCTGCCCTAGCAACTAGTTATGTACCAGTGTCTGAAGTACTTTTTTAAAATACAATTTAAATTGTGAGATATAATTTTTTATGACTTTTTAACCTCATTGTCTATTTTCACAATTTGTAGCAAAAATACACTTTATAAAATAATCTCACCCTTTAGTGTATATATAAACATCCACATTACTATAAAATACGATATAATTTTTAATGACTTTTAACCTCATTGATATGTACGTTCACAACAGGATTGTTACACAAAAGGCGTTGTTGCCTTGATGGTAATTTATCCTTCTTACCAACGGGTTGAAAACTCAGTCACAATATATCCAATGCTACTTTTGTTTTTCCTTTACCAACTCGGGTTCAAAACTCAGCCATAATATATCCAATGCTACTTGATCTCCCTCTCACTCACCGGAACCACCAGATCTACCGGAACCACCAGATCCACCAGCCACTATTGATGTTTAGGACTCCCGCTTGACCTCCCTCTCACTCACCGGATCCACCAGATCCACCAGCCGCCCCCCATCCGGCTCGATCAGCCCGCACCAAACCGGCTCAGTCTCTCTACCTTTCTCGGTCGACACTCGGACTGCCGACTCTCAGCTCTCTGACTCTCTAGGTCGAACCCAGTCACACTACACTCTCTACTACTACGCTAGCTGGCCTCGCGACCGCGGACTGCAACGCTGCGACGCGGCGACACCCGAGACGACATCTGTTACCTTCGCCGGAACGCTAGTTTTACCTTCCGTATTCCGGATCCAGGTTTGGTTCCATTTTGGTTGATTGAGTTGAGTGCAACTAGGGCTCAAATCGTTCTCATTGAGAGGACACTTCATTCTCATTCCAAGGTCGGATATTTCAGCCGGTGCCGGCCAAATCAAGCGCCGGTGAGCGCAGGTAGGTGTTGTCTCTTGTATTTGCAGGTACTTCCAGTGGATTTCAAGGGTTACCAACGATCGGCTTCAAGAACCCACATTAACAACACGAATTGTTATTATTAGTGGTTGTCTTCTTTGCTAAATTTTAGCTATTTGTGTGTTTGACGGTTTATTTTTGTTAACCTTACTTCCAACTTGATTGTTTTTGTACAAAGTGTGTCCTTTACTTACTACGTGCTTCTGGGCTTTGGTACTCTTTAAACATATTGTGTGACCTGTGTAATCATAGACGGTAGGAAGCATGACAGTTCCTTGAGATGGGTCTGGGGACGAGGGGTGGAGGGAAGGAAAGGAAAGGGAACATAGTTTACGCGTGGCTTCTTGGAATGTCAGAACGCTAAGTGGTAAGTTGCTAAAGGTAGTAGATGTGTTGAGAAGACGTAGGGTAGAGATAGCGTGCCTTCAGGAAACTAGGTGGAAGGGATATAAAGCTGAAGAGAGAAACGGGTAGAAGCTACTATATTCGGGGTCGGATGGAACTAAGAATGATGTAGGTTTTTTAGTGGATTTTAACTTGCACAAGAATGTGATAGAGGCAATAAGCACAATGATAGGATTATGGTGTTAAGGTTAGTCTTACAAGAGGAAGTAATGGCGTTCGTTAGCGCGTATACACCACAAGTAGGACTAGGGGAGCAGGAGAAGAGAGCCTTTTAGGATTTGCTAGACGTTGTAGTTAGGGCTATACGTACGGAGGAGAAAATTTTTATAGGAGGATATTTTAATGGCCACATAGGTAAGGATAGCGATGGTTTACAGTTGTTCCATGGGGTTTCGGTTTTGGAGATAGAAATGAACCTAGAAGGGATCTTGTTGGATCATGATAAGGCTGGTACAACCAAAACCATTTCATAGTCATTTTTTGGTGCTACATTGAAGGGCTTCCGAAGCCAAGCAAGAGATCTTCCGAGAGTCTGAAGAACAGCTTCCGAAGACAAAGTCTGAAAGAGCTTCCGAAGACAAAGTCTGAGCTTCCAAAGACAACGTCTGATGAAAGAGCTGAAGACAAAGTCTGCTTCCGAAGACAAAGAAGACTCCAAACCTAAGAAGCAGTCTTCCGAAGTATAAGTGGCTTCGGAAGAAGTTATTCTTCCGAAGTACTTTATTCTTCGGAAGACATTGCTATGTCCAGTAGATATAAGTATGGTCCCTGACAGTCCGCTGCAGACCTCTGATACAGCATGGCATCTTCCTAAAGAGCCATGTTGTTGACCATACTTTATTCTACTGTACACCTTTTTATGATAGTACATGTTACCAACTTTAGTTGGTGACAAAAGGTAAGTCAGGGACATGTCCTGACTACCAACTCTCAGGCAAAATGTCTGAAAGACCTCACCTAGAGTCTTGTAGTATGGATGTAAGGTTAGAGGGTCCAGCTGGTATCAAAGTATATCCGGCTGTAGGTAGTATATATATCTTCTCCTTGTAACTCTTTAGATAAGTGATTTGAGTCCAAGAGTCTTGTAATCCTTGAGTTGAGAAGTAATATATAAAAGTACCTTGAAAATTTACTTCCTGTGTTAATTTTCTTACTGCTTCTTACTTGTTATATTGTGATCAACTCTTCATAGATTACTTGCAGAGTGTTGTTCACAGTGAGTTTGAGAGAAAGACACCCATACCCAGAAACCAGAATCTTTGCCCTGACCTTGAGGGGGAGGATACTGATCAACATCAGTATAGAGCAATCATTGGTTCTCTGATGTATCTCACTGCTAGTAGACCAGATATCATGTTTGCCACATGCATTTGTGCAAGATATCAGGCTGCTCCAAAGGTGTCTCACCTAGCTGCTGCAAAGAGGATCCTCAGATACCTCAAAGGAGCACCTAAACTAGGTCTCTGGTATCCAAGAAATATTGATTTCAATCTCTATGGATACTCTGACAGTAACTATGGTGGCTGCAACATTGACAAGAAATCAACATCAGGAGGATGTCAATTTCTTGGTGGAAGGATTATCTCATGGCAATGCAAGAAACAATCCTGTGTCTCTACATCAACTGCTGAAGCTGAATACATTGCTGCTGCTAGCTGCTGTGCTCAACTACTATGGATTCAAAATCAGATGTTAGACTATGGATTCAACTTCATGACTACTCCTATCCATATTGACAACAATAGTGCTATCTCCATTACTGAGAATCCGGTGTGAAGCACTCCAAGACAAAGCACATTGATATCAGGTATCATTTCATTAGAGATATTCATGAGAAACATCTGATCAAGTTATCGAAGTTGACTCAAATGAACAATATGCTGATTTTGTTCACAGAGGTATTGATGAACAAAGATTTAAGTATCTCATATCAGCTATTGAGATGATAAATATTGATTAACTACCTCTTTTGAAAAGCTTTTTAAATGTGTAATGTCTTGGGTCAATACAATTTAAGCCCTGTTACAAAAGATCTTTAAATTATTCTAAGTGTAAATTCCTTCCGAAGAGGAATTAACTCTCAGAAGATATTCTTGAATATCTTCCGAAGCCAAAATTCCTCAATGGAAATTGTCTTCTCGGAAGAGTTTTTGGTCTCGGAAGAAGCGATTGATTTACATCAGATCTACTTCCGAAGCTTATAAAACTCTCCATTCGGAAAGATAACTTTACCTTCGGAAGCAATGTTTTGCTTCGGAAGAGAAAGTATCTTTAAAAGACCATTTTACCTTCGGAAGCAATGCCTTGCTTCGGAAGATAAATTGACTTCGGAAGACAATTACCTTCGGAAATGTTTTAAATTCGAAAGTAAAGGTTTTTATATGTAACGGATATCTTTTGGGCCCCACTCTGTAAAAAGTAAAGATTTTGTCCATGATGGTCAGGTTATTTAAAATTATCCTTGCCGTCACTATCATTTCTCCGCCGTAAACCACCATACCACCCACAGTAACCCCAAACAGTTACCCTATTACCGCCACTACCACAATTCATCCCTTTTAAATAATCTTGACTAATCAATTTCATCTTCTTTTACCATTTACTGCCCTAACTATTCCCTTCACTGTCAAACCTGCAATTTCACCCAAATTTCAAGCTTACCTTTTCTTCAATGGTGCTAAACCCTCAGCACAACCAAGTCGCATTACATGATTCGTCAAGGGATGCCGACATCACCCAAATCATCACCTTTCTTACCGAATCCACATACCTCACTGCACTTACAGTTAACCCCACCGTATACTCCAACCATATGTCCGAATTCTGGAGCAATGGTCAAACTGCAGTTTTGAATGGGGTTCGAGTCCTGAGAACCCGCATTTGTGGCCAAGAGTTGGTCATCACTGAACAGCTCATCAGGGAGCATCTCGAGCTCCATGATGATGGGGCTCCTACTGAGTTCCCAAAGAAGACTTGGAAGGCACCTATATCCTCATGGGATATGGAGGGGATGTAAGCAGGTCTACCGTCTACAAGTTTAACTTCTTTACCATTGGAAGTTCCTGCTACACATTATCCTGCACTGCCGCTCCAACAAATCAGGGGGTTGGGATCAATCCCATATGAACTAGGATGCCTAGTTCATGGGTTGGTGAGAGGTCTCCGATTCAACTACTCACGATTTGTGTTGACCAACCTTATCAGCAATCTGAGCAGGGATACATTCTTCATGTATCCCAGATTTATTCAACACATAATCAACTGTGAGCTGGAACCAAGCAAGCTTGTCTGCGCAGCTGCTCTTACTGTTCCACAAATGAGGCCTACCATCTTCAAAATACTGAAGAAGGTTTCCATCAACTTTACTGGAAGGTACACTCCATTACCTCCAGAGATGACTAAGCGCATAGCTCCTGGTGACATCCCTGTTATCCCCACAGGTGATGAACCCACACCAGTAACCTCCACCACAATGCCAAAATCTTTTTTACCCATCAAAGCTACATACCAGAGACGACCCAAACGAACCCTTGTTCAATCTACTCTGATTGAACAAGCTCCTTCAGTTCAAACCAAAAGGGCTAGAGTGGAATCATGGGCTCCCACTCAGTCCGAGGTCACACCATCCTTCACATTTGACCACAATGTGGGTTTTGAGCCTCCTCAGTCTCAAACCCCTGAGCCTGAACCCCAATCCTTAAGCCCACAGGGTGAGTCTCTACACTCCCTTGTGCAGCCTTCTAGGGACAGCCCCACCAAAGGCTCAATGCCTATAGACATTGATCTAGGTCCCGGGTCAGTAGGTTTAACTTCCCTATCTTTCACTGACCTTTTACTCCGCACTGATGAAGAGATTACATCTCTCCATGGCCATGAAGTTGATCTACAACACCCTCTGAAAGATCAACAGAGCCAAGAGGGATCCCTTGTCTCTAGCCCCCATCAGCAGCCAGTTACTGAGGTGAGTCCCACTGATGTGGAGGGGACTCATGTAGGCTCAGCTGCCACTACTCAGAGTCTCTCATTGAGCCCTCAAGACAGCGGTAACATAATTAGGACTGAGTCTACGACAACTTTGCCCATTGATATCTCTGAAAGAGATGACTCTGAGCAAAGGAAACCAGGGTGCCAAGAAACCACATCTGGTGGTGAGACTGAGCATACTAGGTATGTTATCTCATCTCCCCGTGATTCTTCTCATGAAGATGAGGGAAGTATGCAACTAACACTTCCGTACTTGCTTTCTAAGGTCTCCAACCTGGAATCACAGGTGAGGATCTTAGAATCAAGGACTGCCACTCAGCAACTTGAGATTAACACTCTTAAGGCCAAACTAGCTGAGAAACAGACGGAGAGGTCTGTTAGGCATGTACCAATTCAGGTCTCACTGACTTCTTCCTCTACCTCATCTAGCTCTCAAGATGATGCTACCAAAAAGGGGGAGAAAGTTCAGAGACAAACAATTGAGGAACCACAGACCCAATCCCTTACTTCCCAACTCATCACACTACCTGAGTCATCTCAATCTTTTCTAGAGATTGACTCAAAGATGCTTCAAGATCTCTACAGACTTTTCACAAAGTTTGTATTGAGATCCTCCCTAGTTTAGCCCAGCCCCGACACCACACTCATATTTTGAGGCTGAGGAGCTTCAAATACTGACTGCACCTTCTACCACTGTGGAAGAAGTTGGTCAACCTAAGGTCCACATGGAAACTGAGATTAGCTTCGAAGGGGAAATGGGGACTGATGGCCCATCAACTGAAACAGTTGGGACAGAACTTGCAGCTGTCTTATCTTCCGAAGCTCAAGCTGAAGCTTCCGAAGCTGACATGGAAGCCTCGGAAGAACAAGAAAAGTCTTCCGAGGCCGAAATAGAAGCTGCGGAAGGCTTATTCCAGATGTCCGAGGAACTGACCATCACAGATGTTATTGCTGAAATAGCATCTGAGGTGAGCAGGGAGGACATTTCTGACATTCCTCCAACCCAAACACCAGCTGAACCTCTCTCTCAATCACAACCCCCATCCAAGAACCACCACAGTCAAGCACTGCCAAAGACAAAGGAAAAAGAAAGTTGACTGCGGAAGAGCTTCAGGAGGAGGAGAGGATTGAGAAACTCAAAAAGAAAGGTAGGTTTCCTACTGAAAAGCTGCTAGCTGCTAGTTCTAAGGCAGCTGCAGCCAATCAGGAAGAGATCAACCAAAAGAGAAGGACAACACTCATTGACCAGCTCATCAGCCTAGGAGCTGCCAATGAAGAGATACTCCTGCTACCACTAGAGGAGTTGGTGACTTTGGAGAGGTCAACCAGGCTAAAACAACAAGAAGAAGCCAGGTTGGCCTTGGAGAGGGAAGAAGAAGAGAGAAGGGAGGCAGCCCTGAAGCTGAGAGAGGATAGGATCAAATTCCTACTCTCAAGAGGCTTCAGTCTTCCTGAACTGTCTCCACATGATGATGACATGATCCTGCTGCTCCACAACAAAGAGCAGGATCAAATGGAGAAGGAAAGGAAGAAGGCTGCTAGGGAGAAGTTGAGGGAGAAGAAGAGGAGGGAAGAAGAGAAGGGGGTCACTGCCACCAAGAAGTCCAATCACAAAGCCTGGATGAAAGACTATCTCCGGGCTCATGGCTTCTCTGGTAGGTAGGTGGGACCCATGTCCGAGAGGACACTCCAGCAGATTGTCAGCGAAATAAAAGCTGACATCCGTTTGGGGAAAAGGAGGGAGATGTACAGGAGGGGACAGGGAATGGTCTTCACCCCAGCCACTCAACCACAGCCAACCCTAAACCACAACCCACACCAGAACCAATCCCTTTTCCCATCAAACCGAACCCACTGATGAAACCTTCACCCCTCAACCCACAACTCTACCCAAACCTACCACATCACCTCAACCACCCACACTCCACATCCTAAAACCCAAAACACAACCCAAAACCACTAAACCTAAGCCTACCCAACAAAAACCAAGACCATCCCCTCAGCCTCCTCAACATCTCTCCTTTGAGGAAATAAAGGAGTTCAAGACAAGGCTCATCAACTGCACCACTTTGAGCAGCATCTCCTGTGAGGGAGACCTTATCAACATCACCTATGTTGATAACTCTTCAAGCTCCCTCACCCTAGGCCAATTTCTTGAGTTGCCTAGAGACACTTTGGGCCAGGCTGCAAGACTTCTTGGTCTCAACTCTGATACCCTCAATGCTGAGGAGAAGAGATTAAGAAGGAGACTGGTGACTCTACTAGATACAGGAAAGAGGACAGGATTTCTAGTCAATCTCCTGGACCTAGGAATGCTATAATCCAGTGGAGGTTCGATGAACCTTCTCACAACTTGTTGTGGAAAGGGAGAATGGTGAAACCAACAGGTATAATGCCACTTCTCTCCTGCATCTCAGCAGATTTGATCTTGCTGAGCTTGCTAAGAAGCCATTCTCCAATCCCTCCAACTCTGAGACTGCTGCACACATCAGAAATCATATCAGCGGTCTCCACTTGGCTGAACAAAGTAGAAGAGCCAAGATTGAAGAAGAGTTGAAGCTGAAAAGAGTGGAAGACAAGGAAAGACCAACCACCAAAGGCACAGCCTTTCTACAGATGGTGGAAGGTCCTGAATTGGAACCAATAGTTAGATGGGAATATGACTATAGTTCCCATCAACTAACTCTCTTCAGAGGGCCACAACAAAGGGTACATATAATCCAAGGAGACAGAGTGGAGGTTTTGTCTACCAAGGATCTGTACAAGATTCTCAGCACCACATCAGGAAAGAATAAGGACACTGATAAACACTTACTTTCCCTGGTGCTGAGAACTTTGAGAAGAAGAGGGAAGTGAAGTTTTGGTAGCATCAGCCTAGGGGGAGTTTGTTGGATCATGATAAGGCTGGTGCAACCAAAACCACCTCATAGTCATCTTTTGGTGCTACATTGAAGGGCTTCCGAAGCCAAGCAAGAGATCTTCCGAGAGTCTGAAGAACAGCTTCCGAAGACAAAGTCTGAAAGAGCTTCCGAAGACAAAGTCTGAGCTTCCGAAGGCAAAGTCTGATGAAAAGAGCTGAAGACAAAGTCTGCTTCTGAAGACAAAGAAGACTCCAACCTCGGAAGAAGCAGTCTTCCGAAATATAAGTGGCTTCGGAAGAAGTTATTCTTCCGAAGTACTTTATTCTTCGGAAGACATTGCTATGTCCAGTAATATAAGTATGGTCCCTGACAGTCCGGTGCAGACCTCTGATACAGCATGGCATCTTCCTAAAGAGCCATGTTGTTGACCATACTTTATTTTACTGTACACCTTTTTATGATAGTACATGTTACCAACTTTAGTTGGTGACAAAAGGTAAGTCAGGGACATGTCCTGACTACCACTCTCAGGCAAAATGTCAGAAAGACCTCACCTAGAGTCTTGTAGTATAGATGTAAGGTTAGAGGTGTCCAGCTGGTATCAAAGTATATCCGGTTGTAGGTAGTATTATATATCTTCTCCTTGTAACTCTTTAGATAAGTGATTTGAGTCCAAGAGTCTTGTAATCCTTTGAGTTGAGAAGCAATATATAAAAGTACCTTGAAAATTTACTTCCTATGTTAATTTTCTACTGCATCTTACTTGTTATATTGTGATCAACTCTTCATAGACTACTTGCAGAGTGTTGTTCACAGTGAGTTTGAGAGAAAAACCACCCATAATCGATCCTGCAGATCTTCTTGACTTCACCGTAGCACATGACCTAGGTATTATAAATTTGTTCTTTAGGAAAAGGGAGTCGTATTTATTACTTTTAACAGCGGGGGACGTAACACGCGGATCGACTATTTGTTGATGAGACATGCGAATCGATGACGTTGGAAGGATTGCAAGGTTATACCTGGAGAGACAGTAGCGACTCAACACAGGTTATTGGTGGCTAATATAGTTATAAGACCAAACATGACAAATGGATATAGGGAGAAGATGACACCCAAGATTCGATGGGGAACCTTAAAGGGTAACAACATTACGGTGTTCAGAGAAAATGTAATATCCACGACATCAACTCACGTGAGTGGGGACACAAACTGGATGTGGGATATATGGCGAGCACCATCACTCGTGTGGCAAAGAAGACCCTCGGGGTATCAACAGGAAATAAAAGAGGACATAAAGAGTCTTGGTGGTGGAGTGAACATGTGCAAAACAAAATAACGGATACGAAAATTAGTTTTAAGGAGCTTTTAAGGTGCGCTGACGTAGAGGAAAGATTGATACTTAGGGAAAAATACAACAAGCCAAGAGAGAAGCGAAGAAGGCAGTGGCAGAGGCGAAGAACTTAGCTTATAAACAAATGTATAAGCGTTTGGAAATGAATGAAAGGTAGCATGATATGTTCAAGATAGCCAAAGCTAGGGAGCATAGGAAGCGAGATCTAAGGACCGTTAAGTGTATAAAAGGTGAGGATGGATGCATTTTGGTCAATGAAAAGGACATAAAATTGAGATGACAGACTTACTTCCATAACCTTTTCATAGTGGGAGGGCTCACCCATAAGACAATGAAGACCACCACACTCCCCTATGGCGACAATAGAATAATTGTTACTGTCGACGTATCACGCAAGTTGAGGTAAGGGTGACACTTAGGAAAATAGGAAGGGCTAAGGTGACGGGCTAAGGCGACGGCTCGGACAATATACCAATTGAAGTGTGGTGTTGTTTAGGAGAAGAAGGAGTTCAATGGATAGCTACCTTGTTCAACCGTATTTTCAAATATGGTAAAATACCTGACCAGTGGAGGTATAGTGTCATAGTCCCTCTGTATAAAAACAAAGGTGATGCCCAAAATTATGGAAATTACAGAGGGATTAATTTATTAGGACATACTATGAAATTATGGGAGAGGGTAATAGATACTAGACTCAGAAAAGAGACTCAAGTGTCGGTAAATCAGTTTGATATCATGCCAGGGCGTTCAACTACGAAAGCAATACACATCTTGAGGAGGTCAATGGAAAAATACAGGGAGAAGAAAAAGGATTTGCATATGTGGAAACGTAGAAAAGATTAGACATGATTTCACAGATTTGCACCTCTCTGAGGACATGATCCAGGATAGGGTATGTGGAAACGTAGGATTAAGGTTAAAGATGCCTAGGGGGTTTAAGTGTCTAATAGGTTTCTTATGGTGTATTAGAGCTTATATTTAAACAATCCATGTAATAGCCTTTCCATGTTATAGGTGTATATTGCCACTAATATTTTATTATTATTATTATTATCATTATTATTATTATTACCCTATATATTAAAAAGCAAAGGAAAGAAGCAGGATACTTACCTTGGTTGTAGTTTGGCCAACATAGTTTGTTGGCTTTGCAATTTGGCCCCTCCTCAAAGATATTTATACAGAGAAAAAGGGGAAGGAGAGAGAAATAAGGACTCTCTGGTTCATTTGTAGGGAGAGAAAACAACCGCTCATCACCACCGCCTTCACTGCCTACGGCTACCGGATACCGTCTCCGCAACGGAAGGAGCGTTGGTGTGGCTGATTCGATTTTATGACGATGACGATGGTGGTGGGGGCGTGGGCGGTTGCCCTTCTGTTTGTCACTAGATCAACGCGAAAAGGGCGGTGGCCGATGGTCGTCAGCGCGTGTGATGGCGGCGGTTGCCTTGGAGACAGTCGCAGCTCGCCGACCGTCTTCGATGGCGTCCGGTGGTGGTGATCTTTTAGATCTGTCGATTTATGGCGTCGTCAATGGTCCGATAACCGCCTTCATGGCGGTGGCTCTACCCACTGGGCTTATGGTCGTGGTTACCATGGCGCTGGCCCCTGATGTGGTCGCCTGCATCGCCGCCGCCCTTTCTCGGTTGAGATATGGTTTCCTTTACAACGTGGCGATGGTTTCGCAACTGGCGGGGGCTTTGGGGTTGTTTCAGTGATGATTGGGCCTATGGTCGTGGTTGCCATGGTGTTGCCGCCAATATGCTCGATTGTTTTGAAACGGTGGCGGCTGTTTTGCAATCGGCGGCAAGTTTGGTTATTCCTATGATGGGTGGCCCTCTATTGTATTGTTTGGGTTGGTCATGATGGACAGTGCGACGTGACCTCCTATTTCTGGCTACGGTTATCTCTTTTGTAATCGTTGGACGCCGCCGGTGGCCATTACCGGTCACTTTTGGTGGTGTCCACGCTACACATCGACAGAGGTATTGGTTTGGTGATGTTGAATTTCACATCCACGATTTGATTTACTATTTTTCACACTTGTGTATGTTGTAGTGTTAGGGTTTTGAGGCTTTTCTGGTTTGAAATATTGTTGTTGATGATGATGAGGTTGGCTCATCTAAGACACAAAAAAATGTTCATCTAAACTTTCTTAAGCTGATTCTTACTTCTCATCTCTTAGATGTGTAGCAGTCGATGACGATGAGCCTAACATCATCAGAGACCCTTACATGGTGTAGTAGTCGATGACGATGATCCTAACATCATCCGAGACCCTATGCATGTTGTTCGTTGTTCATTGCGTGTTTAGCGGTTAATCTTGGATGGTTAGAGGTGATAATGATGAAAAATAAGGTTATTTTTGTTGTTACGGCGAGGTAAACCTGATGTTTGCAGCCGCAACGACCACCTGCTTCTGAGCTTCTAACATTTGTGTTCTTTTACGTAAGGCATCGGGTGCTACAATATCGTTGGAGATTGTTTCACTACTAGAAAAAACTACATAGATGACGCGCATTGCGCGTCATCTTTGGGGTCAGATGACGCGCAAATGCGTGTCAAGGAAGGGGTAGTCATAAATAACAGATGACGCGCATCCGCGCGACATCTGTTTATGACGCGCAAAAGATGACGCACATTTTATGACGTGCAAAAGATGACGCGCAATGCGCGTCAAGGAAGGGGTAGTCATAAATGACTAGATGACGCGCATCCGCGTGTCATCTATGAAATTTTATGACGTGCAATAGATGACGCGCAATGCACGTCATAAATTTAGCTGCATTATTTATATATATATATATACACATTAATTTTTATAAATTTTACCTGCTGTTTTTATAAAACTATAAATCAATAACTGTCAATAATAGCAAAACAAAATTTATTTAATTAAATACTAACAAAATTACAAAGTTGTTCCAAGTTCACATGCATATGAAAAATTACAAAGTAGTTCCAAATTCATTTAATTATCTAATAAGTAGCCCCTACACATAAATAAAATTTGAAACGTAAAACGACCACAGTTGCAACGGCTTCTACAATCGGTTTGTTGCCCTTAGGTGCATCAAATGTCGTCTGCAAGTATAAAAAATCATTTTAGAACACATAAATAGTATGCACATTATGATGATCCTACATGAATCCTTGACCTTAAGTGTCTAAACCTCACCTTATACCATGTTAGCGTACTAGGATTCTCGTACTGGTTCCATGAGACGTTAGTAGACCCTTCATCTGTGTAAACAGACAGCTTCTCTCCCAGTAATCCAACCTTATTAATCAATGAAACACTATCAGACGTGCTATATTTGAATTTTTCAAAAGACGGTTACAAAAAGTATTTTGCAACCATGCTTACTTGATATCCCCAAGTGTAGCTCGTGAAGTTGAGTTTTTGAATCATCACCTCCCTAAACCTGAATGTTTGTGCTCCATAAACGCTCCTGAATCCTTCATAGCTCAACAGACTAACAGATCAGCAATGTGGTCAATAGTTTCATTCCTTATGTTTTACCTACATCATATGAGTTTTGACACTAAGATTGTATGTAACCTACCGGCAACCCACATTCATGTCGGCTCGTAGATCTTCAAACCAAGCAGTATTATCTTTCTCTTTGAGAACACTAGCTACATAAATGCAAGCTAATCCAATCAAATGTGGTGGGTGTATGAGAATTAGATCCATCTTGTAGGTGTCATTCACAAGTCCCCTAAACAATTTATTGGAAAATTCAGAACAATAATAGTATAAAGATGAAATCATGCAACAAAATGATAAAGAGAGTGAAGTGTTTGGGAATGAAATAGAATAAAGATGACCAAAAAACAAACATGTTTTTAAAAAGTCAACTAGCTGGTGACCAAATTCTTACCAGGTAAGTTGAGTTGCATCACTCATACCAGAATCTAATAATGCCATTTTTTTAGTCATAAATAATGCATCAGCAATATAACGTTATATTTAAAAAATAAACCATTTCGACCCAACCCGTATGACGTATTAGCCATCCCGACCCTCTTGAAATCAAGTGTGAGTGGTGAACTATATAGTTGTGGTATAACAAACTGGTATAACTTGTAAAAGAAAAACATACTGAGGCAATGCATGATAAGGATGAAAAACAATAAGGTAATAGTTTAGTGCTTCCAAATTTTCATTTCCATTTCAAGTATCTCTTTTTTTCACATCGGTACTTTCATCTGAATCTGCAAACAGAGATGTCATGTTGCTAATGCTGCAATTCCCGAATATCAAATGTTAATTAGGACAAGGATTAAGAAAAAGCGTTACAGATTTTCTTAATGTAGAATACAAGTAGTCTTGCTTGCACAGTGCTTTCTTCAGATTTTGATGCCAAATACAAGCAGGATGGTGCCAGAAGACGCGGGTCATATTCAGTCATACTTCTCCTAAAGCTCCAGAAAACAAACACTTAAGCAAAATTTTCATCAAAAATCTCAATCAAGATTGAAAATACATAGAAAAACATAAGTAGAATATGAATGTTCATACAGGCAATTAATCTTATACCTGAGAAAGTAAAGGTGGCAATCAAGACCCATTTGGTTTGAGTTTTATATCTACCAGGTCAATTGGGTTATATAAAAACTCAATTTAAAGAAAGATTCTTATAAATAGGTTGACAGATCAAACTGTCAAAGGTCACTAAAGAGTTTTTTTTAAAGCACATAATTATTGTTGGCAATTTGTGCCTCGAAATCCTAAGTATTCAACTCGTGACTCGACCAGTAAAGAGTTAGGATATTAAATCATATAATACATGTGTAAAAGCAAAATATAAGTAAAATTAAATCAAGTAAATACTTTTGTTTATAAAATAATACTATAAAATTATTAGGTGTAATGTGTTTGCACTTTGCTGCAAAGGATTTAAAATCTACCTTCTTCTAGAAAAACTATATAGTTCAAAATTTTTTTTGGATAAAAGTGTTTATGGCCAATTTTAACCCAACCCATTTAGACCAGTTACCTGACCTGTCTACCCACCCATTTTGTCACTTTGATAAAGCGTCTGAAATAGCAGAAATACCTTGTATATACACGTCTCATATATGTCACAGCGTTGCCACAACCCTGAAATAGTAACCAGTGCAATGAGAATCCGTTACTGAAACATAATATACAATCTGAGAAATCATATGAAACACAGCTCAAATCACACATTTATATGACCATGGTAAAGGGTTTTCAAATGTACGCAAGCAAACCTGAGCAAACTTGATGAAAATTCTAAGGAATTCTTGTTCTCAATGTCATAATTGTAGAAGTCGTATAGGATGTGAGTGGCAATCAACTGGTGCAGAATCTGTTGGAAAGAAAAGGTTGAATAATTTATTCTGAAAAATAAAAAAAGGAAATGGTGTTTGTAATCGGATTCAAGAGTTGCTAACCAGAGTAGCACCAAGGGTGCTGCCAAAGACAAAGAGCAAGCTTCCTATGGCTTTTAGAGCTATCGCGCCAGCAACCAAGAACTTAATCTATAGGATAACACCATTAACATCCAAACAATGTATGATATGATATTAAACCCATTTATAGTGAATTTACAGATCTAATGAACACATATAAAATAGATTATACCTCAATATCTCGCACTTGAAAGCCTGTTTGTGTTGTCAAATGCTTTGAAAGCACATTAAACTTGGTGTAAGAACTTTGGCTGCAGATCCACCATCAACTCCAAAATCATTAACCTACATTCACCAAAAGCAAAAGCGACATCAAACTATGTATTTTTAAGATGATATCTTAGTATCAAAACAAACTAAAATTCACAACATTATTGATGATAACAGTACACACACACTTTATCTTCTTCTGCAAATGATAGCTGGTGAATATTGCACTATTGATCCAGAAATCATAACAAAAATCATGCCACTTCCATTCTAAAAACTGCAAAAATAACATCAAGTTGAGAAAACTTTCAAACCTTTTCTACTAAGATACAAAACTGAAATGTCACTTGTTCTGAATTTTATAACTAATAAGAAAACTTCAGAATAGATGAACAGCACGATAACGCCAATCTCCCAAACTTAATCCATAATTCACATAAACAAGCCTAAAACTAACGTTTCATAAAGAAATTTTAATTCAACAGACACAAAGCCGCCAAACAGCTCAACAGTCACGTAACCACATATCTCCAAAAAAGCTTGAATTAGAGAAAACCTACACAGATTAACAGTCTCGTAACCATATTTAACACACATGCATCCATAAAAACATGAAAATCGAGCTATAAGATCAAAAAACAAAGCGAAAAGGCAAATCATACAGAAGGATTGAATTTCAAAGTCATTAGATCTGAAGTAGGTTGTGATGATGCTTACTCTTGCCAAGCGGATAGAAGGAAGACGGAGACGAAGAGGAGACGACCGATGAATGATATGAGCGCCATTGATGAAGCTTCAAGCTCTGGTTTCTCTCTCGATGGGTGGTATGAAGCTAGGGCTTTAGAAGAGGGGGTTTAATTGGAACGAGAGTCCGCGCGCGGGTTATGATAACTTATAAAAAATTTTAAAATATGACACACTAAGATGACACGCAAAATGCGTGTCATCCTTTCTAAGAAAATTTTAAAAGATGACAAATAATTTATGATACGCGTAAATGCGCGTCATCTTTTTTCGCGCGTCATCTTTTACGCGTCATCTATTAACTGTTTTCTAGTAGTGCTATGATGACATGTAGTAACGTGTCTGAGCTTTGAGGTGGAGTATGGACGGTTACTATTGATCGATGCACTTTAGTTGACACCCGCCATTAGTTTTTATAAAGGTTGTTCTGATTATGTCGGCTCTTGTCTTTGATTCATTGTTTGGTAAAAGTGTTAAATTTGCGGTTATGATGACAAAGCTCTGAGCCTCCGTTCCTTATAACGTGCAACGCGCATCGGGGTACCAAATTAGTTATTATTATTTAAAAGGTAATATTATTATTATTATCATTATTATTAGTCTTATTATTATTAGTATTATTTATTTATTTACTATTATTATTATTATTATTATTATTATTACTATTATTATTATTACTATTATTATTATTATTATAATTAATAATAATAATAATAATAATAATATTATTATTATTATTATTATTATTATTATTATTATTATTATTATTATATTTAGTTATTTTTATGCCTAAAATATATTGACTACGTTAGTTCTTATTGTGCTACTAGATTATGTATTGCCTTTGTGTGTTCCTTGCAGATTATTGTATATGGCGGCTCATGGTGTGCTCTGGCTGGATATGGAGGGGATTCATATGGTTTGATTATGATTATGGCTTTAAGAGTCGTGGATCTCGTTGGAAGCAACATACCTATCTCTTGAGATAGCGTATGGTTTGCCTACATCTCACCCTCCCAGACCCTACCAATAATTGTGCACTATAGGTAATATTTACTACATATGGTTGTTGTGGTTGTTTTTCCTTCTATATATTTTTCTCTCTAAATTACTTTTTCCGTCAATTGATTGAGTAATATCTCTGGACAGTAATCTCAAGCGTAGCCTCTGGTTATTTTTCGAATTGGCTTTTTATATCATGAACTTATAATAAAGCTTCGGAAAAACTAATTTTTTACATTCTTATTTTATGTACGTGTCGGTGCAAGTTCGAGTTCATTTATATTTTGACGTAATTTTGTTGGGACTCAAGCTAGGTCAAATATAAAACGTTTTCATGCTAATTTTTACATATGTTTTTAGTTGGTTTATGTTTTGACGTGGAATTTATTTGAAAACGAATGTGGTTATATGTTTTCATTCGATAATATAAATTCAAATAATTCTATGTTTTGACGTAATTTAGTTCGTAAACAAAATGAGATAATTCTTGTCAATACTTTATCACGTCACGTACGATACCACCGCAATGCGCGGGTAATTTACTAGTTTATAAGTAAAAAGTAAATTTTTGCAATATGAACCTTCAATAAAATTATACGATTCAGATTCTTATTCTTTTTCTAATCGTGATTGTTTAGTATTTTGAAATGAAACATATCTTATACCACCATGAGTTAAATGTGACTATATATATTTTATATCGCTGTCTATAAGACTATACCACTAAAAAAATAAAAAATATTATAATCATGGTCATACACTCATACAAATAAACACATGGCATAAAGTCTTTAAAAATTATGGCCATAACCTTGATAATAATTAATTGATATAACAGTTGTTGAACACCTCGTGCCTTGGATCATTAGGGGTAAATAATGTTTTCTTATATAATAATCAAAACGTAATTTTGTCCGTATGTTATATGTGAACGCAATCGTCATTTATACTTAACGAGATTTTAATACAATTAAACCTCGCGCGTTGCCGCGAGGTTTTCTTGGAACGGCATGGTAACTGATAATCATATTCGTATAAAATAAGGACCGGTCAACAGACCGGTCAACGGACCGGATATTTTACTGGTTTACTGGTTGTACCGGTCAAACGGGATTCATAAACTGGGCAATATTATTAGCAATCCTAAAATAAAATATTAAAGAAAGAATTAGAGTAAAAAAGAATATGAACCTGTGGATAATGTAAAGTTGATTAGAACTAAAATTAATTAAATATATGTTGTATTAAAATCTGAACACGTAATCTCAAAAACTATAACATAACTAAATTATGTGGATATAAAATAGCGGCAATAACTTCGGATTTCAATTCACTATAAAACAGAGTTTAATGCATTTTGGATTTACAATTTCTTCCAGTCGAACCGGCCGGTTTGTTGGAAGACGGTTTAAGTGTGCTCAACTGGACCAACCACCTTCCCCGCGGTTGTCCGGCCAAACGTATCTTCTTAAAGTTTGGTGGTAACTTTCAAAACCTCTAAAATGTTCTTGTGGACACCGACCTGCAAGATTTATATATATAAGACTCGCGCAATGTAAATAGGTCATTAATAGAAAAAAAAGTAGTCGTAAACACGTTGAACCATATGCGCACATTGTGGCGTGTTAACTCGTAAAATTCAAACCGCAACGTACATACGCCCACATTGTGGTATGTTAACTCGTAAAATTTAAACCGCAACGTAAAACGTAAATTTTCTAAAAGTTGAAAGGTATATGGAACCAAAACGGAAAGTAAAATATATATAAAGGCTAAATTATGAAATATGTAAAAGTATTGAGTTAAAACTTAAGAGTTATTAAAAAAATTTGTGATAAACTAAAAAAGAAAAAAAAAAAAAGAAATCTACTGTTCACCAAAAGTGAGGGGTCTTTTGTAATTTCTTAAACTTTAATGGTAACTTTCTAAACTCCTAAAACTCCCTTGTTGACACTGACATATGGGATATATAATAGTCTTGAAGGTGTGAAGTAATCTAGATTTAAAGGCATTTTAAAAAGTATATTTTATACATTTTAATTATATATTATTCTGACCGGACACATGTTAATTTCTGAATTAAGATAATACTACCTTTCATATTTAAATAATTAAACACACAATGTCAACTAAAATTATTAAGTTGATTACGAGATAAATAATTCATCGTAATATATTTAATATAATATATAAATTAAATATATAATTTAGATGTTACCCATGGATTTGTTATGAATACCAGTTTGGCAAATAAAAGCTATTTTATACGTTTTTCAACCTTGTAAAACCTTAACAATTACAAACCATACATTTATAGCTTACAGTTCAAATATAGATGCTACTCATCAAAAGTTTACTCAAGATTACTATAACGTTAACATAATATAAGTCACACCATTAGTTTATCATAAATTACATAAGTTACATCCAATTAGGATGATATAATATAGAGTTTAGCTTATAATGAGTTTTAACATAATCTTTTGAACTTGGTTTTTTTCAATTTTTTTAATATATACTTCTTTTATCCATCTTAATCTTTTGAACTCTTGAAAACATTATTTAAAATTTCTAAGTTCATTTTAAAAATCCAGTTAGCTTCAAACATCAGTGTTGAAGTACCTGTAGTTGCATTACTGAAAAACTAATGACAAAAATATATAGCCAATATTGCATGGTTGATTATTAACCACACAATATAAATAAACAAATCCCTTAAAATAACAAATCACTCGCTTTGACCACGTGTAGTTATCAAATGGCTAAGGAGATGGTGGATGTATCGTAGCAAAGGGTCTCGTAGTTGCCTGCTTTGGGTTCGCTTGAGTTAAAATTTCCAATTCCAATTTGGGCCTAGAATGCCTTGCATATTGCACTACTATCTGGATCCTTACTTTTCTCGTCTGAAAATGTGTGATACGCTGGCATTTCCGATATCGCCTTTTACTCCATTTTTTGTTATGTTTAAATACCTAGATAGACTCTAAACAAGACGATAGATGTTACGTGCGTACTTTCGGCAAGTATAAACTAAATGCTTGATCATCGCATGGGTCAAAGTTATTCATGCTAAACCTAAAAGATACTAAAAATTCGAGAGTTAGTTTATAAACAGATGGTCTGTTTTTGAAATAAGTGGTTCCACTGAATGCTTAACAAATTATTATATCTTTCCAGCAGTCCAACGGATGATAATGTGTCGTCGTCAACTCGCAGATATGACTTTTCAGCTCTTTGTAACAAATTGTTCAATCTGTCATGACACCCCTTTCACAGCTTCCGTTAAACTGTAAGTAGGGATGGTTCATGTTTCTGAAATTATAAATAAATAAGCCAAACAATACAATATGAGTTTTTGAAATAGTTTCATGATGATAGTAACCTGACAGAAGTTTGGTAATCTTATCATTTAATGTTTGTTGATTCATGTTTAAAACAATTAAAATTTTGATTCTTGAGAAGATCTGTTAAACATGGGGGTGTGACTCATGGAACATGGGGGTGTGACTCATGGAATATGAGGGTGTGTTCAACATTTTGACGTGAAATTTTGACTCGAGCATGCGTGATTTATTTGTAAATTTTTAAATGATTGTGGCTTTAACATTTTCTTTCTTGATTAATCAAATATTACATATGTAACATTTAAACACTTTGTTAATGAATCATGGTACATAAAAATATAAAGTGTTAAAACCAATTGTTTAACAGATTAAACCCTCATAACATAAATATAATTAACAATGATTCAACCATGATTATGATGATAGTCATGTTAACAACATAAGATATTACAAAACAAAAGAAAATTAACTAAACACTATCATTAACACACTACGTAACACATAATATAAACATGAACAAGAATGTTATATCATTAATCATTCCATATAACATTGGTCATAAGAATTCTTATATAATGGCGTGGGTTTTGATTACTTAGAGACCTAATCACCTAACTATATGAAATAAACATCAAGTCATGTAATTAGTTAACATTAACCTCTTGATTACTAATCTTTGAAAGAAAATGGAAGAACACTTGAGAATGCTTGAAAATATGGAAGAAAAATGAAAAAAGTGAATACGGGATGCAGCAAGCACGCATTCGGTTTCAAAAAGTCACAATTAAATGTGGATGAGACAAAGGGATGAAAGAAGTCAGATTGTGTCATTTTTTTTGTTGGTCACGGGAGCGTGCCTCCCTAGGTACGGGGGCGTGACCCCCTTGTCCCGGTTTTTAGTTTTCATTGTTCTGCTTTTTCGCGTTGCGTGTTTCCTAATTTTCCCGGTTAAGTTATCACTTTTAAATCACTAAAATGATATGAATATCGTCCTAAAGTTAATTAAATCAAGTCAAATGACAATTACATTCGTAATAACCTACGGTTACACGATATGTTAAAGCCGAGATTCTAAGACTTTAATATTAAACGTGCGTAAACGCATGTAGCATATCACAAAACACTTCTAGAAGAAACCTACGCATATTTCGTGTGTAAGGTTCGGATAGGATGATGCGAAGTGCTGTTGCTTAATTCTGCAAGTTGACGGTTGACGAAAATGAGATTTTCGTCATTTCTTGAACTTTCTAGATAAGTTTAACTAGGTGTTGGTTTGCCACTAAGTTCATTTCGGCCAAGTGCTTGATTAGTTCATGTAACTTAAGAAGTATCCTTGCACTGTCGAGTCTCGCATTTCGGAACACGGTTTATTCGTAAGATTCCAAATCGAGCTTTCGTGACTGGATTCTTTCATATTTTTGGCGTTTTTTAGCAGGATTTGATTTGATGAAATTCTTGAACAAGTGTGGTATTTATATGCAGGTCGGGAAAGATGATCACGTGGGCGAGCTTGGCTAGGCATGACCTTGTGCTTGTCAGAATTCAAAATAAATTCGAGTTGCAACTTTCCAAAGTCGTCAGCGGAGATCGCAGAATATTTTTGTCAGAGTCACGGGGGCGTGACTCACGGGGCACGACCCCATGATTGGCTTGTGGAATACTATAAAAAGTTAAAGTTTTAAAGAAAAACCTATGTACAGGTGTTGGGTTTTAGTTTCGGGTACTCGACGCGACCCTTCCCCACATTTAGTATTCGTTGGGGTGGAGGTATAATTCCTCCAAGAAAAACATGGTCAGTGTATCGATATACGATTTTAAATGATAACCATTACCTTGAAACCGTTATGGTTTTCGATTTGATGACACCATTCGGAAAAAAACGTCTTTAATCGTATAAGGTTCAGACTATCACGATTTCAACTTTCTAGGAAATAAATGTATATGAGAACTATACAGTAAGACCCGTTCTCCCATGTGAAATCGTTTAGTATTCTTTAATTAAAAATTTTGGAATTTATTTGTATTTTCTTTGTAAACCCTCGAATTCTCATATGTTGTTCTCTCAGTTCTTCGAGTTCGTGAATTTGTAGAGATTGATTTTTACCCGCAATATTTTGATCCAAGTTTGTTGCTAATAGGCTTTGTGTTTGAGTTTCGAAGTTCGATGACACGACTTTCAATAAACCATTTTGAATGGAGTAGTGGTGATGGGAGTCTTATAAGCTGTCTAAAAAGCCCATAATGCATCATCTAACTTAGTCGACTAATCCTTGTGGTTTTGATATATTGTTTTGTTGACAATTCATTTGATGCCTCAGTTAGTGACCTCAATTTGCCTATTCAACTTGGATTATAAGTAGTTGCAAAACAAAAGAATTGTTATTGAGGAATTTGATAACGTTTCTTGCATCGTTGGTAGGTAAGGCTTGAGTTTCAGCTCATTTTGAGACATAATTGACTGCAACTAAGATGTAACGATTGCCAAAAAATACTGGTAATGGCACCATGAAATCAATACCCCATATATATCAATTACCTTGCATACTCGAATGGGTTTCCAAGGCATCTCATCCCATGTTAAGATATTGGCTGCTATTCGACATGAATCATATGTGCGTACCATGTTGTGAGTATCTTTAAAGATTGTGGGCTAGTAGAATCGAGAGTCAAAGACTTTCTTGGCCGTTAGGGTTGCTCCATGGTGTCCTCTTATGGGTCATCCATGATACTGCCATAGAATCTTATTATGCTTCACTTCCGTATACACATATTCAGATACGTTGGCCTGTTGTGATTTTGAATAGATACGAATATTTCCAATAGTAATGCTTGATATCAGTGAATAATTTCTTCTTTTACTGATATGTCATTCATTGATAAGAATTCTGCTTACCAAGTAACTCGTGAAATCGGCAAACCAATGATTTTATCGATAGAGGATCGGATGTGAATAAGGAATTCATGAGGAAAATTATTGTTTATCTTGGATTTCTCAATCGTGAAGGGTTTGGATTTTCATGACAAAAGAGATGATCGGCTGCCAAATTTTTAGCTCATTTATTATCACAAATTTCAATATCAAATTCTTGGAGTAAAAGTATCCAACATATTGTTTAGTGGTATGTGACTTTCCAGAGGTGTTTCCAGAGGACCTACCTGGATTACCACCTCATCGCCAAGTGGAGTTTCATATTGAGTTGACTCCCGGTGCAGCCCCAATTACTAGAGCACCTTATCGATTGGCACCGAATGAATTACAGGAGTTGTCGGCACAGTTTCAAGAGCTGTTGGATAAGGGCTTTATCTGACCTAGCTCATCACCTTGGGGAGCCCCTATTCTTTTTGTTAAGAAGGATGACACTTTTTGACTATGCATTGACTATAGGGAGTTGAACAAAGTCACAGTCAAGAACCGGTATCCCTTACCATGTATTGATGATCTATTCAATCAACTTCAGGGATCTAGTTATTAATCTAAGATTGATTTAAGGTCTGGATATCATCAATTGTGAGTCCGAGAGGAAGACATCTCGAAAACGGCATTCAATACTCGCTATGGCCATTATGAATTCTTGGTCATGCCGTTTGGGTTGACTAATGCACCAGCGGTATTCATGGACCTCATGAACCACGTGTGCAAACCCTACCTTGACCAGTTTGCAAACCGTACCTTGACCAGTTTGATTTGATCTATTCTAATACTAAGGAGGAACACGAGGAGCACCTATGATCGATCTTAGAATTGCTGAAGAAAGAGCAACTATATGCCAAATTCTCTAAATGTGACTTCTGGATACGAGAGGTGCAGTTTTTGGTCACATTATGAATGAGAAGGGAATTCATGTAGATCCTGCAAAGGTGGAAGCTGTTAGGACCGAGTACGTACGGAGTACTAACTGATTCTTCTTATACCGGATCAAATAGTGTGGAATCCTATTTGATTGGTGATCCAATCAGGGAGAACGTAATCAAGATCAATCCTAACGATTAGAAAACGTTAAGAATGGACTAGGAATGATCTCAGACGTTCTATGAACTTGGAATGGACGAACTGGACGTTCTGGGTCGACTAGGGTTTCAAGTATTCGAAGAGTTACATTTTCCACAAATTAAGTGGTATTTATAGGCTACAGCTATCATTCGTACGACTGAGCCAGGCGACTGGCTCAGTCATGCGACTGAGTCATACGATTGGTTCATTCGGACGATTGAGTCAGTCTTATGACTCAATCGTATGATTGACTCAATCTCCTGGTTCAATCGTGTGACTGGCCCATTCGCATGGTCCAGTCGTGCGACTGAATCAGATAACTTAGTTAAACATATTCTTGAACCTTTGATGGTTCAAACCTATGTCTAACAACTGTAAACCTATATAACATTGTCATATATGCGTGTACTAATTGATATGAATAGATATAACATTAAATAACCAACAACCATATATAGAAGAGATTCTCATTATATTGATTAAACATTACATATGTGTTACAAGAAGAAGTTCTATTACATTTAAGTTCACTAGACTAGAACTGGGGACATGTGTACCAACAAACTCCCCCTTGGACCTAGTTCTATCTAGACCTTGACTTCTTTCTTGAATTCTTCAAATCTCTTAACTCTTTCTTCTCTGAAGACCCCTGCATGGATATTCAGTGCAAGCATAGACGTATGATATGCTGAAACTGTAGTGCTTGCACAATATCCTGTGTGTCAAAAACAGTGGCCACTTGTACAGCGTATAAACATCAGTCACTGACAAGTTTATTAACCACATGGGGTCAAACACCCTTATTGTGTCCATCGACCCGTCCTTCTCCAAAACGATGACTGCCTCTCCCGAGCGCCAGTCATAGTACCACCACTTAAAGTGTGGGGTAAAGTCATGTGGCATCTCCCTCAGTGGAATTCGGGACATTGTGCGCGGAGGTTGCCACTTCAGGACTATCTTCGGCTGACCAGTGATGGGACTCACCTCAGACCTTCCGAGGTACCTCGTAGCCTGCTGAGGTTTGAAGTTTACCCATCTAGTCCTGTACTCCTTTTTCAAGGCAGCCTCAAACCAGCCAGACATCTTCTTAGGATCAGCATAAAGAAGCTTTAGTCGGGCCAACTGGTTGAGCTCAAAACTTGGGAGAGTCTTCAGATCATAAGGGAATCTGAAGTACTCGATTCCCCTCTCCCTTTTCACTGCATACACGCCAAGGTCATCAAAATGAGCCCAAGCAATGATCTTCCCTGACACCTTCATATTCTTCTTTACTTTGTATAGATTGGTGTAGGTACTCTGAGTTGCTGTAGCACGTTGGGCTCGGACCTCGGCGAAGCAAGCCGCCCATTCAGCCTTTCGATTATCGACTTCGGCGTCCGAGGCTTGGGCTTGACTTGTTGAGGCTTCTGCTCCTTTCTCCTTATCACTGAGTTTATCCAGAATATCACTGTCAAGGTTGTTTACTAAATCTGGAAACACGTTTCCCTCTTGATCAGTGTATTCTGGATAGTGCTGATCTGTGATGTCTTCAATTTTGATTTCTTCAACATCGTTGAGCTCGTCATCATCAGCATCATCAAAAATTGGAGCATCCTTAACAATTTCGTCTGGATTCAGATGAAATATTTCAGCAAGCTGCTCATCAGTAAGGTCGTGAATAATTTCTCCTTCTTCAGGAGTATAACTCACTGACCTTCTGACGATCCCCTGCAGATCAAGAATCATTGTGAGTTGAGACTTGAACTGTTGGAGGGGAGCAACATCATGCTCATCTTGCTGAAATCCCTTATCTGTTTAATATCAACATGTAGAGTAGCAATCATTAGTATAAACTCAAGTTAATTAAACATTAATCATTAAATATTTACAAGAGTTTCATATACATCAAAAGATGAATCAAGTACAAAAGCTTTAGAAATAAAACATCTAATCAGTACTTTTGTCTTGAATCATCGCTGAATCTCCGGCAGAAGGGGAGGTAGGTGGGGCAGCAGTTGATGCTCCCTGGTCTTGTCTTTTCTTGGTTCGTTGCTCATGACCAGAGGTAGAGGTAGATGCATCTGCGTCCCCTTCATCATCATCATCATCTTTTTCTTTATCTTCATCATCACCTTCCTCGTCATCATCATCACTATCATCATCCTCCTCATCATCATCATCATCACCTTCTCCTATCTTGAGAGGCTCACTCTGAGTGCTTTTCAGCTTTAGCAATAGAGTCTTGTGAGCCGCCTCCAGCTTCTCCATCTTCTCATCAGTCTCAGCCTCGTGTTGAAGCAAGCCTGTGATCTAATCAGTCTGTGCAGTGATCAACTGGGCTTGTGAAGATGTTAACTCCCTCAATCTCTCAATCTCAGCTGTTTGTGTAGAACTTTGCTCTTGTAGCTGTAGAATCTGAGCCGTCTTATCCTTGTCATAGGATAGCAACTGGAGCACCATGCTGTTCAGTGCAGCAAGTTGCTCAACCATAGAGACAGGTGGTATAACTGAGCTCGAGGGTGCAGATGAGGGTTGGGTTTGGTGAGTGGTGGTTGTTATTGTAGCTGTGGTGAATATGGGAGGCGATGGAAATGATGTAGTAGGGGGTACAGTGGTGGTGGTGGTGGATGTGGGAGTGTGAGATGTAGGAATAGTGGTGGTGGCTTGAGGTGTTTGGGATGGAGTGGATGTGGTGGCTGTGGTAGTGGGTGGTATAGAGGTAGTGGCTGTGGTGGTGTAGTGAGCAGAGTAAGCCTTCGGCGTTTGTGCCTCTTCCTTGGGCCTGAGCCATTCTCTTTATCCTGGATCCCTTGGATCCTGAAGCTCCCCCTTGGCTGATGGGAGTGTCTGGGGTATAAGATGGGTCTGCCAAAGAGCTCCCCGACTCTCCTGGGCGTCCACTAACAGCCCGTAATCCCTCCTCAGTGGCCACTACCCGACTGCCCACAGTCCGGGTTAGTGGCACCTCATCAGAATCCTCCTCCTCCTGCATGTGGAAGTCAGGGTGGATTGGAGCTGGTTCAGGTCCTCCAAGACCATCTCCTCCCTGATCAGTACCGTGGTCATCATCGTCGGAATCATCGGAGGGTAGAGCCACCTGCTCTACATCAGAATCACTGTCCTCGTGGCGCCATCTCCTTCTTGCCGGTGCCACATAATTTTCCTGGGCCAGATGCCCAAATAACCTCCTAACAGGGGGTTTTACCTGCTTCCCCCTGTAAACCTTCATCCTGCCCAAGGTGGTATCATCCATCACCTCGAGCACAACTGCATCCTCCTTCTCCTTTGGTAACATAGGAAGCTTCTGGTCAAAGATCATTTGCAGGAAGCGAAGATACATGCAGAAGCCCTCTCTACCCTTCACCTCTATGTTCTCCACTAGGTAAGTGAAGATCATCGGGAGAAGCTGAACGGATGGTTCAGCACTAACACAACATAGGCGTTCTGCATTTTCTCAGAGAGTTCATCGAAGCCTCCTTTCCTTGAGGCAATACATCTGAGCATGACGTGGGCAAGATACTTGAACTGGGGGCAGAGATTGTTCTTATTGAGCATCCCTGAGTTGATGTCCCCAGTGTACTTTGCCCGTAGGAAACACCCTCTAACAGTCATCGGGTGTAAATGAGTAGGACAGTCACCATCATCTCCAAACTGAGGACTGTCCTTAGGTCCTCCTCTGTGATCTCTATAGCATGACCAAGGATGGAGCTCCTGATCCGATAGGGCTCGACTGATCTATCTATAGCAGCATTCTCCCAGAATGCCTGCTGTAATGAGGGTACGGAGTGCAGGGTGTAGATATCGCCCTGAAGATCCTCGATCTCCGTAAGAATGAAATTATGCCCGTGAACTCCGCTGCATTCCTGGAGGTCAGATCAAGATGGGCACAGATGTTGTGCTTCGTGCTTATGATCCAACGACTTTCCATCTGTCACAATGTAAGTAAACGTCAGTACATGCAGAAGATAGCAAATTAAAGTCAATGAGTTTTACACTTTGGTTAAGTCAGCGACTGAGCTACCGAATGAACATAGTCGTGCGACTGAGTAGAACGACTGAGCTTTATATGAGTGAATTGATTCATACAGACGACTAAGTCAAGCGAATGGACATAGTCGTGCGATTGAATCATTCGTCCATCTCAGTCGGGCGACTGAGACTAGTCGTCTTCTTAGTCGGGCGATTGGAGTTCATCAGTGTGTCCAGTCGCCTACTCGACGGTTTGTCAATTCAAATTTGTATTTTGAGCCATACTTGATGTTAAACGTTGAAATTTGGCTCATTAGACTCAGAAATGACCGATTAAGCATATTTTAACTTTTGTTTGAACGTTTAGATCAGTTTTGATTGTCTATTTGGTCGTTAAACACTCGGTTACTGTTGGGTCAGAATTACGTGATTCTCGATGTCATTGAATGGTTTCAACGATGAAACACCACGAATATTACCTGTTTAAACACAAATGAGTGTTAGAACACACCAATAGGAGGTAAAATGAATCAAAAGAAATTTTGACAGCGGTTCTTTAGGTCGTGCGTATAAGGGGGCGATTTGGCGTGAATGAGCGACTGATTCTGATTCGGCCTGTATTTATACTAGGTCAAATCCCAGTCGGGCGACTAAGCCTAGTCGCTTAGATCAGTCGTGCGACTGAGCCTAGTCGTCTAGGTCAGTCTTGCGACTGAGTCTCAGTCGTTCAATCTACCCAATCGTTCATCTCCAATCGGGCGATGGAGGTTCATCCAAACAACTGTTACAGTCGGTTACCTCCAATCGTACGATTGGATTCATTCGCACTTCCATTCACACGATTTGACTCATAAGTGTGTTCCAATCGGACGACTGGACCATATTTATGGTTCAGTCGTGCGACTGGGTCATCCTTATCATCTTTTGACCATGTTACCATAACGACATTTAGTTCCATTTAATAGTAGATAAAACGTTATGAACAAGTTGATCATCTCAGACATGACCAATTTAATAAAACAGTTTGATCACCTCAGACGTGATCCATTTATCCACCTGATCATCTCAGACATGACCCATTTATCCACCTGATCATCTCAGACATGACCCATTTATCCACCTGATCATCTCAGACATGATCCTTTTAACCTTTCAGAAACAATTTGTTAAATAAACATTAAGCTCATTGGTGATGTTAACAGAGAACAATATACACAGTCCGACAAAGACACATTATACTAAAAAATTTAAAAATCTTAAAACTACGAATAGAATGATCATGTTTTTGTGATTTTTGTTAGGGCAGGTTTGTGTAGCCTATTAGCATTGACATTATATCAGGAACAGACTCATTTGGAATCAGACAGGCATATACACCATTACTTGGAACCTTTGATTAGTATTTAACTTTAAACACTTGCATATCACAGCTTTCTCATTTATCTAAGATTCTAAGATCTAACTGGGAATCATGCTTGATATGATACGTAACGTACTTTGATTATCAACTTCAGTCAGTGCATACACGACGATTGTCAGTATATTTGTCCACTTAAATCCATACACAGACTTTTGACAGGCATTGGTAAAGAATTAAGTTATATTATTTCAACAACATTTGTGGATCCCAAGCTTATATAGTAATCAGTATTCCTTAGAGGACTTTCGAGCGGTCTATAGGTATTTTGACAAGAAGAGACTATTCTTAGAGCTTACAAAGAGAAGCCAAGCCTCAGGTCAGTGCCATCGCATAGCAGAGAGGCGGCAAACAACAATGAATTCTAGAATATGTAGGTTATGCTTATCCTCAGGTCAGTGCCATCGCACAGCAGAGAGGCACACAACCTATCTCCTTGTTAGAGCATTTCTTATTTTTCTTTTTCACATAACGCACCAACAACATTTTGTTATCAGCATGATTGCGCTTGTATTCATTTTTTTTTGCTCTTTTTGTAGTCACACGCCACCTTTGGTGGCGTTTATGTTGCTCGTTATCCCTTATCGGAAATGGCTGATTGTGTTAACAGTGATAAGATGGGAACCCACAGTTGATTGAACCATTTAGGTTAGATTGAGTTTACCAATGTCGTCTACTCGTCTAATGTGTTGAATCTATCGACACATCGTATAGTGAACTATCACCTCCCTAGATCAACTTTCTCCGTGTAGTTGCAATACCAACCAAGCGTACTATCATCTTCCCATTTGTTAGACTTAGACTTCTCGGATTTATAATTTTTCTATGATTTAATTAACTTTCAAAACGAAAATTCTTTTGGTGTTCCAAGTAACTCGATGCTGTGTACTATCACTTTTCATTTTTGTTGAGTCACATTTCCTGTCTTTTTGTCTATGCCTTTTCAGCTTTACTCACCTTCCCCCTTTTTTTTTAAATAAATCATACTGAAATAAATCTCCCCTAAAATACTAAAACAGAAAATCTTTTGTGTTTTTGGATTTATATAACAAGGAAATTAAAAAAATAAAATAAAATTAAAGAAAAATAAACAAATAACACGAGTCGGACTATGTATCTGCTTCTTCCGCAATCACATCACTTTTCTTTTTAACGCCGTTGACCTCTAGCAGATAGAAAATCTAGGTTTATCAATGGTTTGGTGTAGAGGTCAGCGCTGAAAATCCGTGTTAATTTTAATCACATCAATCAATGTTTTTCATAGCATCGCGTATGAAATGATATTTATGCCGATGTGTTTTGTTTTTGGATGTTGAACAGGATTTTTAGTACTAGCTATGGCAGCAGAATTATCAACATAAATAGGGGTGTTAGAAAATTGCAAACCGTAGTCGCGCATTTGCTGTTGGATCCAGATGATCTGAGAGCAGCAACTTGCGCAGCAACATATTCAGCTTCACAGTTGATAAAGCAACGAGGTCTGCTTCTTGCATTGCCACGTGACTAATCGCCTTCTAAAGAACTGACACCCTGCTGATGTAGACTTGAAGTTCATCTTGCAACCACCATAGTCTGATCGCTGTACGCAGTAAGCTCAAAGTCATCATCATGAGGATACCACAACCCCAGTGTTGGAGTACCCTTCAGATAACGGAATCCTCTTTCACCCCAATCAGGTGATTCACTTTTGGCTTCGCTTGATATCTAGAACATAAACATGTGGCATACATAATATCTGGACGCGAGGCAGTGAGGTACATAAGAGATCCGATCATCCCACGATACATAGTGGCATCCACCAAATCCCCATTCTCATCAGGAGCCACATCATGATTTGTGGCGAGAGGGGTACCAGCAGTAGAAACATTCTCCATATCAAACGACTCAGAATGCGCCGACATACTTGGTCTGATGTAGGAAAATACCGGTTGTGTTTGATCCACCTGTAATCCTAGGAAGAACTTCATTTCTCCCATGGCACTCATTTCGAACTCTGCCTTCATCACAGATTCGAACTCTTTGCACAATGCTTCATTCCTAGACCCAAAGATGATGTCATCCACGTAGATCTGCACCATAAGCAAATCACCATCCTTTTCTTTGATGAACAAGGTACAGTCAATCACACCCCTGCGAAAACCGTGTTTCAACAGATGGGTGGAGAGCTTCTTATACCAAGCTCGAGGAGCTTGATGTAGCCCATACAGAGCCTTATCAGTTTGTAGACTCTGTCCCGATGATACGGATCCTCAAATCCTTCGGGTTGACTGACATAGACCTCTTCACGGATTTCCCCATGAAGGAATGCACTCTTCACATCCAACTGATAGACTTTGATCTTCATAAACGATGCATAGGCAAGGAAGATCCGAATTGCTTCCATTCTTGCCACTGGTGCAAACACTTCATTGTAGTCGATCCCCTCGACTTGTCTAAATCCCTGAACAACCAAGTGTGCCTTGTTTCTGATAACAACACCTTGGTCATCCTTCTTGCACTTTAGTACCCATTTGGTACCAATCACTTTAACTCCTTTTGGCCTGTCAACGAGGGTCCAGACTCCAAGTTTCTTGAACTGGAGTAGCTCTTCTTGCATAGCATTGACCCAGGCCTCATCTTTCAGGGCATCACTGACGTATTTAGGCTCGATTTGAAACAAAACATGAGAAAGCCCCGTCATTGACATAACCCTTCTCCATGACTGCAGCATAATCACAGAGTACAATCGACTTCTAGTCTGCACGCCGGAGTGGAGATCACCGATGATAGCATCTGGCGGATGACTCGTACTGATCCTAGTCATGGGAGTTGTAGGAACGACAACTTCAGAGTCCATAGTGGTGACTGGAGGTTCAGTATCTGTATTTCCAGATGCCGGAGTAGCAGCTGAAGAGCTTTCTTCATGATTAACATTAGGAGGTTGTGCTGGTTCAGATGCTTCTTCATCCTCTGATGAGTCTTCACTATCATTCTGATCGGATGAGCAGATCCCGATGACCACTTGCAGGAGTGGTATTGCTAGTATCCAGATTAGGTGAATCGAGAACATCGTGCATCAACTGAGTAGCAATATCATCATCTGAAACTATCTGAGGAAGATTGAATGATTTGAAAAAGCCATCGTAGTCGAAGAATGACGATGGACCTTTTCCAGCAGGGGGATAGTGAAACGTTGAACATCAACATTGCACCATACTTCTACCTGACCAGTAGAGTTGTTGTAAACTCGTTTGTCTGGTATACTGTATCCCAGAAAGATTCCCTGATCTGCCTTTTCATTAACTTGCCTTCTTGAGTTTCTTCAGAAGTGTACAAGGAGCACCGAAAGGTTCCAAATACTCCAAGTTTGGTTTACGCTTCTGTAGTAGCTCATAGCAAGTCTTCCCGTGCCTATTCACTACTGACACACGATTGAGTGTGTAGCAGGCATTGGCGACAGCTTCGTTCCAGAATTGCACTGGCAGTTTTGAGTCTGCCAACATAGTCCTGGCGGTCTCGATCAGACTCCTGTTCTTTCGCTCAGCAACTCCATTCATCTGTGGTGTGTATGCAGAGGTGAATTGATGAACAATTCCCTTTTCTTTGCAGAAAGCATCATCCACTGATTCTTGAACTCGGTTCCATTATCTGAGCGAATCTTCTCACCTTCAGTTTGTACAGCGATTCCAGAGTGGTGACCAGCACTTTGAATGACTCAAAGGTTTCTGACTTTGCTTTCAGAAACATTACCCACGAGAATCGTGAGTAGTCATCAGTGACTACGAAGCAGTACAATCTCCTGCAATACTTTTTGTGCTAACTGGACCGAAGAGATCCATGTGAAGTAGCTCCAGGGGCATCTCGATAGAATTGACATTCTTGGTCTTGTGAGATTTCCTGGTCTGCTTGCCTTCTTGCATGAGACACAGAAATCAGGAAGCTTGAAGTTCTTGACAGGAACTCCATCAACTAAGTTGTTATGAATCAGATGATTCATCTTCCTATGATTAATGTGTCCCATTCTTCTGTGCCACGAAATGGAGTCCTTCTCTGTAGCTTTAGATAAGAAACATTGAACAGTAGAAGAACTAGTAGAAGCATTAGACATATCTAGAACATACAAGTCTTATATCTAGATGCTGACATTAATACCTGCTCCTCTGGAATATCCATTTCTTTCTTCAGAATGTAACATTTGCGATTATCAAACATGACTTTGAATCCCTTGTCACAAATCTGAGACACAGAAAGCAGATTGTTTTCTAGCTGCTGAACAAAGTTGACTTTGTCGAACCTTACCTTTCATTACCTACTTCTCCCTGAGCAGTAATGTATCCTCCTTTGTTTCCAGCAAAGGAAACATGTCCCCCTTTAATTTGTTTGACATTGAAAAGGAGAGACCTATTTCCCGTCATGTGCCTGGAAGCTCCGCTATCTACGATCCATGTATTTGTAGATGCACTATAGCGGACAACCTGCACATAAGAGAAAATAATCAGTTAAGGAGGGGGACCCAAGCCTTGACTGGCTTGGGTTTCCCAGAGGAATCAACCATCATGAATTCGACCCACTGTCCTTTATCAGTGGTGGAATCTCAACGTTCAACTTGTCCTTGCTTTCAGACTCATCAGTTGTTTTGGCTTTCCACAAACCATCCCTGTGAAAGGATTGTTTGTGATAAACCTTAGACTGATTCACAGTTTGAGCATATGGTTTAGATTCAGAAACAGGTCTCGCCGCTGGCATCACAGACTTGTCAGTGACTTGTTTGTGGTGCCTTTGGCGTGGAGGAGACGAAAACGACCGAGAAGGTGTTTTAGACCTAATAGGTGTTTTCGATCTAACAGAGTCTTAGATTGCTGTTTTGAATCTAAATTAACTTTGTTGTTCAGCTCAACCTTAATTCTTGGAGTCTGATAGCGAGGACAATTTGTTGAAATATGACCGCGCTGTCCACAAGTATAGCAGGATCTCCATTCATCGGGGCTAGGAGATCTCTTGTGGGGCGGTGAGTAAACTTCTGGTTCTTTCTTTTTATTATCGCTTTTAAGACTTTCACCTCCTTGACAAATTTAACTTGTTTAACATTATTTGTGTTTTGTCTTAGAAACTGGTGATTATTTTGCTTCACTGGTTTAGCTTGAGTGTTTTTGGAAATCTTAGGTTGTGTGGAAGTGATTTTTACCCACCCAAGAGATGCTTGAACATTCTCTTCCACTCGTTTGCCAGTGAATTGTGTGCTGGTTGTGCCTGATGTAGAAGCTGTCTGGTCAGGAGCCGAAAGGGCAGAGTTAACTGCTGTATCCGGATCACTGACTAGAGGAGTTGTCACCACATGATCCTTTATGGGGTTATCATTAATTGGACGTTGTTTGATGTTCAAAAAGGTCTCATGTGGTGGTGGCACAACTTTGTATCCCAAACCCTCCCCGTTGTTGCGTTCTTTAACCAAGTTTTCAAAATATGTGAGGAACTAGCTAGACTGTGGAGTTTTTCGTTTCAAAGACTCATTTTCTACTTGTAAAACCGCTCGTTCCTTCTTAGTTTCTTCGATTGTCTTTAAGTAAAACTTGATATCATTTCTTGGTTAAAAGCAACAACTTAGTTTCTTTTAACTGTTTCTTTAAATCATCAATTTTTTCTTTATAACTGTTTTCATTTTGTTTTAAGATTCTATTTGCCTCTGTGCATAATTTTAGGTCATTTACTAAGTTATCATTATGATCTAATAACCTAGCAAATTTCAGGTCAATGCTTTCCCTAAATTTTTCACAATCAACACAAGCATGTTTAATAAATAAATCATCCTTAGATTCTACCTGTGCCGATGTAGACGTTCCAGCCATGAAAGCATTTTGAGGTTCAGAATGTGCTTCAGATTCAGCATTCAGTTCATCTTCAACATTTGATCAACAGCAGATATGTCATCATCCAATTCAGTAGTATCAGGCTCAGCTGAGTTCTCCCCCTCACTTGCTGAGTCTTCATTCAGGTCCTCAACAGAAGCAATGTTGGCTTCACCATCAGATAAAAACGGAAGGACCAGTCCTGTCCTTCATCACCTTGTGCCACCATAGCCTTGGAATCACTCCCTGCTGGAACTGTCTTCTTATCTTTATCTTGCCTGTTGAACGAGGAAATGGATTTCCGTTCCCAGTCTTTTTAGGCTTCACACATTCCCTCTTGAAGTGTCCTTTCTCCCCCGCAGTTGAAACACGTGACTTTGGACTTGTCAAACCCAAAGGTAGTATCTTTTGTAGCCACGAGATTCTGCCCTGTTTTCTTCACAAACTTCTTTGCTCGTCGCACAGCACTCGCGAGAGCCCACATAATATCCATCCTTTCCAACTCATTTTCATCCACCTGCTCATAATCTTCATCAGCCAAGTGGCAGTTCCCTATCTTCCCTGCAACCAAACCATCATAGGAATGAACCACTGCAGCAAGTAGGTCCATGTGTTCCTTGGCCACTTCCACAGTGACTTTACCCAGGTTCTCAGTTATTAACTTTGTCGAATGAGCTTCAGTAAGACTGTGTTGAACCCTGATGAGACAGATGACTCACCCCCAGACGATGAGCTTTGACCAGATGTATTAGAAACAAAAGCAGTCTGCAGAGGAGCATTGGAAGACTTTGCAATAGGAGTTGGAGTCACATTGTAGAGAGTAGGATCCTGAGCATATGAACCCTTCTTAGCCTTATACTTATGTCTAATCTCTTCCTCTCGCAGTTTCAGAATAAAGTCATTTATATCCAGAGTCTCGAGAACTGAATTGTGTCTCAAGTGAAAATAAATGAATCCCATTTTTCTGGAAGACCTTCAGCCAAACTAGAGACCTTTTCTTCTTTAGATGTCGTTACCCCATGAGTGTGAAGTTCACTCATTAGATGATAGAAGCGGTCAATAATGTCGTCCAAGCTCTCGTTCCCATAGCAGAAAAATTGTCATCTCCTTTTTGAGTGCTTTGGCCTTCAAAGATTTCAGAGTTGAGCTCCCTTCATATCTTTTTCTCGAGAGCTTTCCAGAATTTTTTACTTTGTTTCTGATCCGAATACTGATGGAAGATCTCTTTAGGAATAGACTGAGTGAGCATCGCGTAAGCCTTCTTTTCAGCATTATAGGCAGTCTTTTGAGCATCAGTCATTCCACTCAAAGTTAATGGCAAACCATCAGCACCAACTGGCATGGTGTAACCAGTTTCAATAGAATTCCAGATTAGTGTCCACGCCATTGAGATGAATCTCAAATCTCTGCTTCCACTGCGGGAACTCATCAATAGATAGAAGCTTAGGTGGCTTATTGTGGTTACCAATCTCATTCTCCAGAAGCAGTAGGTTCTGGATTCTTGAGTCTTTCTCCTGCTGAGAATGCAAGTTTTAGGAGTCCATAATGAAGGTTGACTTATACTTGAAACAGACTGTTAATGCGAATGGGGAGTACGACTGGATGCAATTGACACTAACAGTATGCGATTGAACTCAACCGTGCGATTGAACAGGCGACTGAGACACAATCGTGCGATTGAACTCATCGATCGACTGGACAAAACGACTGACTCAACTGGGCGACTGAACTGGGCGACTGACTCAATCGGGCGATTAGACACGACGACTGACTCAATCGGACGAATGGACTGGCGACTGGACTTCAGTCGTACGATTGAGATAATCGTGCGACTGAGACTGCTGAAATCGATGTTTTTCGCAACTTTTGACCTAAAACGCAAGTTTTGACACCCTAGACGGCTGTAAGTCGAAAATATTGATTTTTCAGAACATGCACACGTAAAGACTTGATTTTTAGCAGAAAGATTGGATCTTTTCGCGTAAAAACTTAGACTTTTTCACAAAACGATTGAATCAACGAAGAATCAAGAGCCAAACTCTGATACCACTTGTTAGGACCGTGTACGTACGAAGTACTAACTGATTCTTCATTATACCGGATCAAATAGTGCGGAATCCTATTTGATTGGTGATCCAATCAGGGAGAACGTAATCAAGATCAATCCTAACGATTAGAAAACGTTAAGAATGGACTAGGAATGATCTCAGACGTTCTATGAACTTGAATGGACGAACTGGACATTCTGGTCGACTAGGGTTTCAAGTATTCGAAGTGTTACATTTTTCCACGAATTAAGTGGTATTTATGGTTACAGCTATCATTCGTACGACTGAGCCAGGCGACTGGCTCAGTCATGCGACTGAGTCATACGATGGTTCATTCGGACGACTGAGTCAGTCTTATGACTCAATCGTACGATTGACTCAATCTCCTGGTTCAATCGTGTGACTGGCCCATTCGCATGGTCCAGTCGTGCGACTGAATCAGATAACTTAGTTAAACACATTCTTGAACCTTGATGGTTCAAACCTATGTCTAACAACTGTAAACCTATATAACATTGTCATATATGCGTGTACTAATATTGATATGAATAGAGATATAACATTAAATAACCAACAACCATATATAGAAGAGATTCTCATTATATTGATTAAACATTACATATGTGTTACAAGAAGAAGTTCTATTACATTTAAGTTCACTAGACTAGAACTGGGGA